>JAECXW010000593.1:0-53293 GCA_018153365.1 Drosophila fuyamai | reverse complement strand
CTGGGATCCATATAGCTGCAGTCTTATATTCATTTTCCAGCCAGATACCGGGTTGTTTCACTCTATATTGCTCGCAGATTATAACCAAATCCACGCAATGTTCCAGTACTATTTGGGACAGCAGATCATCTGCTATACGGCTTCTGTGAAGGTTTGCTTGTAGGATTTTCATATTTGGGTTTTACGGGTACTGGCTGCGCAGTTACTCGTCCCAGGGAAATGATTGAGATCCCTGCGGTTTTCATATGCACACAGGCAACATTTCGGTGTCTTCGTGCAGTTTCTCATCTTGTGCCCCGTCTCTCCACACCTAATACAGAGATCTCTCCTGTCTGGTCCCGAGCAATCCCTTTGTAGGTGGCCTACCCCAAAGCATCTGAAGCAGCGTGTAACTTCGATGCACCGTTTCACTCGGCATCGCGTCCATCCAATCTTGATTCTTGGCTCCTTAAGAATTTTAGCTGCTTCTTCTGTTGGCAATATAACGAATGCACGTTTTTGCTCAGAACTGTTTGCGCCAGTTAGTCTCACTTTGACTTCCTGACTCTGCTCGCCTATAATAGACTTGATTGCAGTTATGACTTCCTCCTCATTTGTCAGACTGTCTAGGTCTCGTATCTCCAACTTGCTCAACGGCCTGATAGTCTTCACTGTGGCGTTTTCTTTGAGCGTGTGCTTAATGCTTTACCTCCGCAGGTAATAATAATAATAATAATAATAATAAAAATAATAATAATAATAATAATAATAATAATAATAATAATAATAATAATAATAATAATAATAATAATAATAATAATAATAATAATAATAATAATAATAATAATAATAATAATAATAATAATAATAATAATAATAATAATAATAATAATAATAATAATAATAATAATAATAATAATAATAATAATAATAATAATAATAATAATAATAATAATAATAATAATAAGAATAATAATAATAATAATAATAATAATAATAATTTTTTTTTTTTTTTTTTTTTTTTTTTTGGGCTGAGGGGGAAAATGCCTTCTGCATCTCACACTACCGTCGTATGTGTGGTATGTGGGGCTTGCACCCACTAAAAACCCCTCCTCATCAGGCCTGTATCCACTTCGGAAAAGCTTCCGCATTACTTCAAAGTGGGGCCTCTTGCGCGCGATGCGCGTTCATCTACTCATACAAAGCTCTAAGGCTCGTCTCTACTTCAATGCCAATTTATACCGTAGTAGATATCCATTGGCACCCAAGGAGAGGCGATCCCCAGAGCCCGTCTGATGGTCTGCGTCCAGCCTGCCCTTTTTATACCCTTTCATCAAGGTCTAATTTCTTCAAGCGCAGAATGTCTCCGATAAAAGCGGCTACTGCTCTCCAGTTCTCTTCACTTTCGCACATCTTGGCGACTATAGTTTCCGGCGTAATCTGTCCGATCGCTCGTGACAGGATATTTCGTTGCTGCGCGAATTGGGTACAATAAAACACTGTGTGTTCTGCGTTGTCGGCTTCCGCATCAGCGTAAATACAGCTGGCTTCCGTGCTTTTGCCCATCTTATTTAGAAAGAAACTAAAATAACCGTGACCTGTGAGCACTTGGGTGACGTAGTAGTCTACATCCCCGTGTCGTCTCTCAACCCAGCTTTTAAGGTCGGGGATAAGTCTTCTTGTCCATCTTCCAGTGCCTTCGCGTTCCCATCTTTCTTGCCAGGCATTGATGGTCTCTCTTTTTAGAGCCAGAATCGATTGTCTAGATGCTTCTCCAGCTTGTCGGAGGTCGTAGAGGCTCTTGCGTTCTTTCGCTAGCAGGTCTATCGGAACCACGCATGCTAAGACAAGTGCTGCAGCACACGACACCGTGCGATATGCGCTAATTATACGTAAGGCAGAGGTTCTTTGTATAGCCAATAAAGTCTTCAGTCTGCAATTTGTTTTTAGCGAATCAGCCCACACTTCACATCCATACAGAAGAATGGAGTTGTTTGTATTCATTAACAGCTTTCGCCTAGACGCTATTGGTCCACCGATGTTTGCCATAAGTCTACTAAGAGACCTTGTTGTCTCTGCAGCCTTGGTTCTAGCGTTATTAATTTGAGGTCCAAAGGTCAGCTTAGAGTCCAGCCTGACCCCAAGGTACTTTATTGACTTCTGTGTCCGAATAGTTGTCTCAGTGAGCCTTAATTCTATTTCCAGTGGCATCTGCTTTCTGGTGACTAGCAATAGCTCAGTTTTTTCTGAGGCCAGCTGTAAGCCACGAGAGTCCATCCATTCGTTTACCCGAATCATTACTTGATTTAGTATTCGTTGGGCGTACTCAGTATTGCGTGCTGGAATCACTGCGACTATGTCATCCGCATATCCTACGAGAAATGCGTCGCCAGGCATTTCTGTGCTGAGGATATCGTCATAACTGATATTCCACAGTTCCGGTCCTAGTATGGATCCTTGAGCTGCTCCCGAGGTGATGTCCATCCGTTTTTCGCCTCTTCTTGTCAGATAAATCAGTTTTCGATTCTGTAGATAGCTGTCTATTATCCGCATCAGGTATTCTGGGATGTGGAAACGTCTGTTTAGCGAATCGATCATGTCCGACCACCTGACACTATTAAACGCATTTTTGACGTCTAGTGTCGCCAAAAGCACAATGGGTCTGGATGCATGGTTGCCCACTTGGCTTGCCAATGCTGCATTAACGACTTCCTGTATTGCTCCGATTGTGGACCTCCCTGGTCGGAACCCGTATTGCCTGCTGGAGAGGCCACCTGATACCTCGACAGCAGCAGCTAGTCGAGGCTTGATCAGCTTTTCCAGTAGCTTTCCAGTCGTGTTGAGCATGCAGAGCGGTCGATAGGCTGATGGGGTTGCAGGGTTCCCCTTTCCTTTGCTTATCAAGACCAACCTCTGTGTTTTCCACGGATCGGGGAATATTCCATACTGCAGGCACTTGTTGTACATATTTAATAGTACATCGGGTCTGCTCTTTGCGATGACTTTAAGAACTTCGGTCGGTATATTGTCGGGTCCCGGTGCTTTTCTATTCTTCATGCTGCCTATTGCCTTAGTTAATTCATCCTCACTGAATAACTCGAAGTGTTCCTCAGATGGCTGGAGTGCAGTGTAAACTGGTCTGATCGGATGGGGCGGAAACAGAGTTTTGACAATGTTATCCATGTGCTCGTCGTCTATATCTGGCAGAGTACTTCTTGACCTAAGCTTCTTCATAACGAGTTTGTACCCCAGACCCCATGGGTCCTTGTTAACGTCATTGCAGAGGGATTTCCATTTATTTCGTTTACTTATGCGAATGGCAATATTAAGAAGCTTTTTCGCCTTCTTGTACTCCTCCTCCTGTGTAGCGAAGTTTCCGCTTCTCCTAGCTCGTGTGAGATGACGCCTATAGCGGAGGCTAGTCTCCCTTAAAGCATTTATCTCGTCCGTCCACCAGTATACCTCTGCTCCTCGCCTGTGGGGATTGCCAGACTTTGGCATTGCAGCATCACAAGCTCTTTTTATGGTAGACATAGTGCTGCTAACAACGCTCTCCACGCTAGTTCTCTCATTGCTATCGATTTGACTCCTGTCAATTTCTCCTATTAAGAGGTTCTTGTTTAGTCGGTTAACATTCCATCGGTGACTAGTTCGTATTTGATTTCCTACATGATGAACCGTACATCCTTCAGTACTGAAGGATATATACTCGTGGTCGCTTCCATTGTAGATGTCTAAAACTTTCCAGTCTAATATTCTGTGCGCAGAGTTCTCTGATACTAGCGTTATATCAGGTATTGTGCCTGTTTGGCCCATTCGCTGAAACGTCGGAGCTCTACCCACGTTAGCGACTACCAGTCCAACTCTTGCTGACATATTAAGAATTTTTCGGCCTCTGCTGTTGGTTGTTGGCATGCCCCATTCTTCTGCTCTAGAATTGAAGTCACCAGCTACTATAAGGCTCCCATGCATTTGCCGAGCTGTGTCTTCAATCTCATCGATTTTATGTTGGAAAGCTTCTATTGTATCGTTCGGGGTTAGATAACAACTGAAAATGGTGAATTCCTTAAGTTGTACATATACGTAGCAGCTACCTCTGCCATCACCGAGACATTGTATGTCACCCGCAGCTGGGATCCATATAGCTGCAGTCTTATATTCATTTTCCAGCCAGATACCGGGTTGTTTCACTCTATATTGCTCGCAGATTATAACCAAATCCACGCAATGTTCCAGTACTATTTGGGACAGCAGATCATCTGCTATACGGCTTCTGTGAAGGTTTGCTTGTACGGGTACTGGCTGCGCAGTTACTCGTCCCAGGGAAATGATTGAGATCCCTGCGGTTTTCATATGCACACAGGCAACATTTCGGTGTCTTCGTGCAGTTTCTCATCTTGTGCCCCGTCTCTCCACACCTAATACAGAGATCTCTCCTGTCTGGTCCCGAGCAATCCCTTTGTAGGTGGCCTACCCCAAAGCATCTGAAGCAGCGTGTAACTTCGATGCACCGTTTCACTCGGCATCGCGTCCATCCAATCTTGATTCTTGGCTCCTTAAGAATTTTAGCTGCTTCTTCTGTTGGCAATATAACGAATGCACGTTTTTGCTCAGAACTGTTTGCGCCAGTTAGTCTCACTTTGACTTCCTGACTCTGCTCGCCTATAATAGACTTGATTGCAGTTATGACTTCCTCCTCATTTGTCAGACTGTCTAGGTCTCGTATCTCCAACTTGCTCAACGGCCTGATAGTCTTCACTGTGGCGTTTTCTTTGAGCGTGTGCTTAATGCTTTCGCAAAGCTTCTCGGACTTACTTCCTTTTGATAACTCGAGAAGCAAATCCCCTGACTTGGTTTTCCTGACTGATCGGATGGCTGATTCGGTCTCGTCAGGCTTCAAGTTTTCCCTAAGTTCCCTCAACACCTCGGCGTAGCTCCTGCCTTCTGCGGGCTTAACCAATACAGCTTCTGGGAGGGATCTTGACCGTACTTTAGAGTTTTCTCCTTTCCTCTCAGGGTTAACATTAACTGCTTTGTTCGTTTCCTCTGTTTGAGATGTTTTGGGTTTTCCCTTCTTCCGAGTCACTGTCTTAAAGCCGTCCTTCGCTTCCTTACTTTTCGGCTTTTTAAATGCCTCTTGCTCGGCCGGGCTAGAAGCAACCCGCTTTTTTCGGGACGAAACTGGTGTGTCAGTTTCCTGCAGCTTTTTGTTGGCTTCAGCCGCTGAGTTCGTTTCCTTGACTCTCTGTGTTTCGGCTGTCTTCCAGCTTTTCCTGTAGTTTCCGACAATATCAAGGAGTTCGCTCAGTTCTGACGCTCCGTCTTTCACATCCATACTGATGTTTCGCTGCTTTAGCATAGCATGCTTCATTTTTCGAAGCACTGCTCTGCATTTCTCGATTGTTTCCTCTTCTAGTGCTCTCATTTTATAGATGAGCTCTTGTCTTGGGGAGCCTACCGCAGGTCTGACATCTTGGGATGAAGCAGGGGTTTGCTGATCCTCGTGCAGTATTGCCGTAGATGGGTTTGGTTGTTCCTCCAGATGAACCTCTTGCGCCGTCTTTCCTTCTTCTGTAACGCCTTGATCTGGCGACCTCATTATTTTTCTACTCTTCTGGAATGCTCCTCTCTCTTCTTCTTGGGTTTTACTATTGTTCTGCATGTTATATGGGTCCAAACTTTAAGTCGCTATCTCCTCACATATGTACAGTCCTCCACGATGCCCCCATGGGTCCCTATGCAAGCAGTGAGGTTCATGCGAGGGTTGACGCAGGTCCTTATGGGTACCTGCGTTCAGAGCCAGGACGGATGTTAAGCAGGAGTTGTCTCAACTGCACCTGTACCATCGGTTCCGCGATGATGTGATTAGAACGTATTTAAAGACTCGCCAAGTTTTAAAAGGACGGAGGTAACTTCAGCATTAGCCCAGCAGCCATTTAACCAGAGTTTCAATCTGGGTACTCAGGTGTTGGAATGCCGCTGTCATCAGCGGGGGACCTTCTTTAGTGTCTGCCGATCTGAAAAAAGACAATTGTGTAGCCGCCCAATATGGGACAGACGCTAACCCAGACGCCGCCCTCTTAGGGAACAGCCGCGAACGGGATTTAAAAGCCGCCTTCTCACCTTAGCAAGTACCTTGTCGGTTGACAGAGATACAAGTTACCGGGACCGCTACGTGGAGGCGGTGAGATACTTGAAGCAGTTCTGCATGGATCATGCTGGGCTTTGCTATGTTAAAGCCAACCAGACACTTTGCCATGCAGAAACAGCTCCCGGTCCCAAAATAATAATAATGTACAGTGTACAGTATAATATAATAATAATAATAATAATAATAATAATAATAATAATAATAATAATAATAATAATAATAATAATAATAATAATAATAATAATAATAATAATAATAATAATAATAATAATAATAATAATAATAATAATAATAATAATAATAATAATAATAATAATAATAATAATAATAATAATAATAATAATAATAATAATAATAATAATAATAATAATAATAATAATAATAATAATAATAATAATAATAATAATAATAATAATAATAATAATAATAATAATAATAATAATAATAATAATAATAATAATAATAATAATAATAATAATAACGAGGACGGAAGCTAACTTCGGCAAGCCGAAGTTTTAAAACCCTTGCAGACTTTGTCGAAATTGATAAAATTGTTTAGTGTAAACTGACGGACAGACGGACAGACGGACATGGCTATATCGACTCCCCTATTGATCCTGATCAAGAATATATATACTTTATAGGGTCGGAAACGTCTCCTTCACTGCGTTACAAACTTCTGACCAAAATTATAATACCCTCTGCAAGGGTATAAAAAGATTAGCTATACGTAATTAATTTTATTTTTAAATAGCGGCTGTAGTATGTACTTGTCTGATTGGCAGCAACTTTTATCCTGAGCAAGGTATACATAAATACATTAAATAAATTGCATAGTTTCATGCCAATAGCTTTTATACTGCAAAATTTTCATATACAAATAGGGAAAAAAGGGATATTTTCGCAGCCTTTAACAATTTTTCCTACGGAAGCTATACGATATAGACGTCCAATCGGCAAGCGCTTTTACCCTGATCAAGGTATGCGTAAATAAATAAGACTTGAAAAAATGTATGTCAATAGCTTATACACTGCGCGAAATATTCTAAAAAACATGAAATTTTGACCGATTTCACCGTATTGTTCCTATGGGAGCTATAGGATATAAACATCCGATCAGCACGCGCTTTTACCTTGATGAAGGAAAGCATAAAAAAAATACGATTTGAAAAAATGTATAGCAATAGCTTTTACACATCGCGAAATATTCTGAAAAACATCAAATTTGGACCGATTTTACCCTATTGTTTCTATGGGAGCTATAGGATATAGACGTCCGATCGTCACGCGCTTTTACCCTGATCAAGGTACGCATAAAAAAATAAGATTTGGAAAGATTTTTGTCAATAGCTTTTACACTGCGCGAAATATCCTAAAAATCATTAAATTTTAACCGATTTTACCCTATTGTTCCTATGGGAGCTATAGGATATAGACGTCCGATTATCACGCGCTTTTAACCTGATCGAGGTATGCATAAAAAAATACGATTTGAAAGATTAATGTAAATAGCTTTTACACTGCGCGAAATATCATAAATTCTTGCAAGATATATCCAATTGTTCCTATGGGAGCTATAGGACATAGACGTCCGATCGGGGCGATTTTCAAACTTGATCTGCGTACACATGTTTTAGGACGATTGTGAAAGTTTCAGATTGCTAGCTTTTAAACTGAGCTCGCGAACGGTATTGAACCAGACGGCCAGACGGACATGGCTATATCGACTCCCCTATTGATCCTGATCAAGAATATATATACTTTATGGGGTCGGAAACGTCTCCTTCACTGCGTTACAAACTTTTGACCAAAATTATAATACCCTCTGCAAGGGTATAAAAATAATAATAATAATAATAATAATAATAATAATAATAATAATAATAATAATAATAATAATAATAATAATAATAATAATTTTTTTTTTTTTTTTGGGCTGAGGGGGGAAAATGCCTTCTGCATCTCACACTACCGTCGTATGTGTGGTATGTGGGGCTTGCACCCACTAAAAACCCCTCCTCATCAGGCCTGTATCCACTTCGGAAAAGCTTCCGCATTACTTCAAAGTGGGGCCTCTTGCGCGCGATGCGCGTTCATCTACTCATACAAAGCTCTAAGGCTCGTCTCTACTTCAATGCCAATTTATACCGTAGTAGATATCCATTGGCACCCAAGGAGAGGCGATCCCCAGAGCCCGTCTGATGGTCTGCGTCCAGCCTGCCCTTTTTATACCCTTTCATCAAGGTCTAATTTCTTCAAGCGCAGAATGTCTCCGATAAAAGCGGCTACTGCTCTCCAGTTCTCTTCACTTTCGCACATCTTGGCGACTATAGTTTCCGGCGTAATCTGTCCGATCGCTCGTGACAGGATATTTCGTTGCTGCGCGAATTGGGTACAATAAAACACTGTGTGTTCTGCGTTGTCGGCTTCCGCATCAGCGTAAATACAGCTGGCTTCCGTGCTTTTGCCCATCTTATTTAGAAAGAAACTAAAATAACCGTGACCTGTGAGCACTTGGGTGACGTAGTAGTCTACATCCCCGTGTCGTCTCTCAACCCAGCTTTTAAGGTCGGGAATAAGTCTTCTTGTCCATCTTCCAGTGCCTTCGCTTTCCCATCTTTCTTGCCAGGCATTGATGGTCTCTCTTTTTAGAGCCAGAATCGATTGTCTAGATGCTTCTCCAGCTTGTCGGAGGTCGTAGAGGCTCTTGCGTTCTTTCGCTAGCAGGTCTATCGGAACCACGCATGCTAAGACAAGTGCTGCAGCACACGACACCGTGCGATATGCGCTAATTATACGTAAGGCAGAGGTTCTTTGTATAGCCAATAAAGTCTTCAGTCTGCAATTTGTTTTTAGAGAATCAGCCCACACTTCACATCCATACAGAAGAATGGAGTTGTTTGTATTCATTAACAGCTTTCGTCTAGACGCTATTGGTCCACCGATGTTTGCCATAAGTCTACTAAGAGACCTTGTTGTCTCTGCAGCCTTGGTTCTAGCGTTATTAATTTGAGGTCCAAAGGTCAGCTTAGAGTCCAGCCTGACCCCAAGGTACTTTATTGACTTCTGTGTCCGAATAGTTGTCTCAGTGAGCCTTAATTCTATTTCCAGTGGCATCTGCTTTCTGGTGACTAGCAATAGCTCAGTTTTTTCTGAGGCCAGCTGTAAGCCACGAGAGTCCATCCATTCGTTTACCCGAATCATTACTTGATTTAGTATTCGTTGGGCGTACTCAGTATTGCGTGCTGGAATCACTGCGACTATGTCATCCGCATATCCTACGAGAAATGCGTCGCCAGGCATTTCTGTGCTGAGGATATCGTCATAACTGATATTCCACAGTTCCGGTCCTAGTATGGATCCTTGAGCTGCTCCCGAGGTGATGTCCATCCGTTTTTCGCCTCTTCTTGTCAGATAAATCAGTTTTCGATTCTGTAGATAGTTGTCTATTATCCGCATCAGGTATTCTGGGATGTGGAAACGTCTGTTTAGCGAATCGATCATGTCCGACCACCTGACACTATTAAACGCATTTTTGACGTCTAGTGTCGCCAAAAGCACAATGGGTCTGGATGCATGGTTGCCCACTTGGCTTGCCAATGCTGCATTAACGACTTCCTGTATTGCTCCGATTGTGGACCTCCCTGGTCGGAACCCGTATTGTCTGCTGGAGAGGCCACCTGATACCTCGACAGCAGCAGCTAGTCGAGGCTTGATCAGCTTTTCCAGTAGCTTTCCAGTCGTGTTGAGCATGCAGAGCGGTCGATAGGCTGATGGGGTTGCAGGGTTCCCCTTTCCTTTGCTTATCAAGACCAACCTCTGTGTTTTCCACGGATCGGGGAATATTCCATACTGCAGGCACTTGTTGTACATATTTAATAGTACATCGGGTCTGCTCTTTGCGATGACTTTAAGAACTTCGGTCGGTATATTGTCGGGTCCCGGTGCTTTTCTATTCTTCATGCTGCCTATTGCCTTAGTTAATTCATCCTCACTGAATAACTCGAAGTGTTCCTTAGATGGCTGGAGTGCAGTGTAAGCTGGTCTGATCGGATGGGGCGGAAACAGAGTTTTGACAATGTTATCCATGTGCTCGTCGTCTATATCTGGCAGAGTACTTCTTGACCTAAGCTTCTTCATAACGAGTTTGTACCCCAGACCCCATGGATCCTTGTTAACGTCATTGCAGAGGGATTTCCATTTATTTCGTTTACTTATGCGAATGGCAATATTAAGAAGCTTTTTCGCCTTCTTGTACTCCTCCTCCTGTGTAGCGAAGTTTCCGCTTCTCCTAGCTCGTGTGAGATGACGCCTATAGCGGAGGCTAGTCTCCCTTAAAGCATTTATCTCGTCCGTCCACCAGTATACCTCTGCTCCTCGCCTGTGGTGATTGCCAGACTTTGGCATTGCAGCATCACAAGCTCTTTTTATGGTGGACATAGTGCTGCTAACAACGCTCTCCACGCTAGTTCTCTCATTGCTATCGATTTGACTCCTGTCAATTTCTCCTATTAAGAGGTTCTTGTTTAGTCGGTTAACATTCCATCGGTGACTAGTTCGTATTTGATTTCCTACATGATGAACCGTACATCTTTCAGTACTGAAGGATATATACTCGTGGTCGCTTCCATTGTAGATGTCTAAAACTTTCCAGTCTAATATTCTGTGCGCAGAGTTCTCTGATACTAGCGTTATATCAGGTATTGTGCCTGTTTGGCCCATTCGCTGAAACGTCGGAGCTCTACCCACGTTAGCGACTACCAGTCCAACTCTTGCTGACATATTAAGAATTTTTCGGCCTCTGCTGTTGGTTGTTGGCATGCCCCATTCTTCTGCTCTAGAATTGAAGTCACCAGCTACTATAAGGCTCCCATGCATTTGCCGAGCTGTGTCTTCAATCTCATCGATTTTATGTTGGAAAGCTTCTATTGTATCGTTCGGGGTTAGATAACAACTGAATATGGTGAATTCCTTAAGTTGTACATATACGTAGCAGCTACCTCTGCCATCACCGAGACATCGTATGTCACCCGCAGCTGGGATCCATATAGCTGCAGTCTTATATTCATTTTCCAGCCAGATACCGGGTTGTTTCACTCTATATTGCTCGCAGATTATAACCAAATCCACGCAATGTTCCAGTACTATTTGGGACAGCAGATCATCTGCTATACGGCTTCTGTGAAGGTTTGCTTGTAGGATTTTCATATTTGGGTTTTACGGGTACTGGCTGCGCAGTTACTCGTCCCAGGGAAATGATTGAGATCCCTGCTGTTTTCATATGCACACAGGCAACATTTCGGTGTCTTCGTGCAGTTTCTCATCTTGTGCCCCGTCTCTCCACACCTAATACAGAGATCTCTCCTGTCTGGTCCCGAGCAATCCCTTTGTAGGTGGCCTACCCCAAAGCACCTGAAGCAGCGTGTAACTTCGATGCACCGTTTCACTCGGCATCGCGTCCATCTAATCTTGATTCTTGGCTCCTTAATAATTTTAGCTGCTTCTTCTGTTGGCAATATAACGAATGCACGTTTTTGCTCAGAACTGTTTGCGCCAGTTAGTCTCACTTTGACTTCCTGACTCTGCTCGCCTATAATAGACTTGATTGCAGTTATGACTTCCTCCTCATTTGTCAGACTGTCTAGGTCTCGTATCTCCAACTTGCTCAACGGCCTGATAGTCTTCACTGTGGCGTTTTCTTTGAGCGTGTGCTTAATGCTTTCGCAAAGCTTCTCGGACTTACTTCCTTTTGATAACTCGAGAAGCAAATCCCCTGACTTGGTTTTCCTGACTGATCGGATGGCTGATTCGGTCTCGTCAGGCTTCAAGTTTTCCCTAAGTTCCCTCAACACCTCGGCGTAGCTCCTTCCTTCTGCGGGCTTAACCAATACAGCTTCTGGGCGGGATCTTGACCGTACTTTAGAGTTTTCTCCTTTCCTCTCAGGGTTAACATTAACTGCTTTGTTCGTTTCCTCTGTTTGAGATGTTTTGGGTTTTCCCTTCTTCCGAGTCACTGTCTTAAAGCCGTCCTTCGCTTCCTTACTTTTCGGCTTTTTAAATGCCTCTTGCTCGGCCGGGCTAGAAGCAACCCGCTTTTTTCGGGACGAAACTGGTGTGTCAGTTTCCTGCAGCTTTTTGTTGGCTTCAGCCGCTGAGTTCGTTTCCTTGACTCTCTGTGTTTCGGCTGTCTTCCAGCTTTTCCTGTAGTTTCCGACAATATCAAGGAGTTCGCTCAGTTCTGACGCTCCGTCTTTCACATCCATACTGATGTTTCGCTGCTTTAGCATAGCATGCTTCATTTTTCGAAGCACTGCTCTGCATTTCTCGATCGTTTCCTCTTCTAGTGCTCTCATTTTATAGATGAGCTCTTGTCTTGGGGAGCCTACCGCAGGTCTGACAACTTGGGATGAGGCAGGGGTTTGCTGATCTAATAATAATAATAATAATAATAATAATAATAATAATAATAATAATAATAATAATAATAATAATAATAATAATAATAATAATAATAATAATAATAATAATAATAATAATAATAATAATAATAATAATAATAATAATAATAATAATAATAATAATAATAATAATAATAATAATAAATAATAATAATAATAATAATAATAATAATAATAATAATAATAATAATAATAATAATAATAATAATAATAATAATAATAATAATAATAATAATAATAATAATAACAAGCCGAAGATTTAAAACCCTTGCAGACTTAGTCGAAATTGATAAAATTGTTTAGTGTAAACTGACGGACAGACGGACAGACGGACATGGCTATATCGACTCCCCTATTGATCCTGATCAAGAATATATATATACTTTATAGGGTCGGAAACGTCTCCTTCACTGCGTTACAAACTTCTGGCCAAAATTATAATACCCTCTGCAAGGGTATAAAAAGATTAGCTATACGTAATTAGTTTTATTTTTAAATAGCGGCTGTAGTATGTACTTGTCTGATTGGCAGCAACTTTTACCCTGAGCAAGGTATACATAAATAAATTAAATAAATTGCATAGTTTCATGCCAATAGCTTTTATACTGCAAAATTGTCATATACAAATAGGGAAAAAAGGGATATTTTCGCAGCCTTTAACATTTTAAATTTTTCCTACGGAAGCTATACGATATAGACGTCCAATCGGCAAGCGCTTTTACCCTGATCAAGGTATGCGTAAATAAATAAGACTTGGAAAAATGTATGTCAATAGCTTATACACTGCGCGAAATATTCTAAAAAACATGCAATTTTGATCGATTTCACCGTATTGTTCCTATGGGAGCTATAGGATATAGACGTCCGATCAGCACGCGCTTTTACCTTGATGAAGGAATGCATAAAAAAATACGATTTGAAAAAATGTATAGCAATAGGTTTTACACATCGCGAAATATTCTGAAAAACATCAAATTTGGACCGATTTTACCCTATTGTTCCTATGGGAGCTATAGGATATAGACGTCCGATCATCACGCGCTTTTAACCTGATCAAGGTATGCATTAAAAAAATACGATTTGGAAAGATTAATGTAAATAGCTTTTACACTGCGCGAAATATCATAAATTCTTGCAAGATATATCCAATTGTTCCTATGGGAGCTATAGGACATAGACGTCCGATCGGGGCGATTTTCAAACTTGATCTGCGTACACATGTTTTAGGACGATTGTGAAAGTTTCAGATTGCTAGCTTTTAAACTGAGCTCGCTAACGGTATTGAACCAGACGGACAGACGGACATGGCTATATCGACTCCCCTATTGATCCTGATCAAGAATATATATACTTTATGGGGTCGGAAACGTCTCCTTCACTGCGTTACAAACTTTTGACCAAAATTATAATACCCTCTGCAAGGGTATAATAATAATAATAATAATAATAATAATAATAATAATAATA
Organism: Drosophila fuyamai; assembly: GCA_018153365.1. Taxonomy (NCBI): domain Eukaryota; kingdom Metazoa; phylum Arthropoda; class Insecta; order Diptera; family Drosophilidae; genus Drosophila; species Drosophila fuyamai. Next base: position 39,238 of record JAECXW010000593.1, on the reverse strand, counting down.
ATAATAATAATAATAATAATAATAATAATAATAATAATAATAATAATAATAATAATAATAATAATAATAATAATAATAATAATAATAATAATAATAATTTTTTTTTTTTTTTGGGCGGAGGGGGAAAATGCCTTCTGCATCTCACACTACTGTCGTATGTGTGGTATGTGGGGCTTGCACCCACTAAAAACCCCTCCTCATCAGGCCTGTATCCACTTCGGAAAAGCTTCCGCATTACTTCAAAGTGGGGCCTCTTGCGCGCGATGCGCGTTCATCTACTCATACAAAGCTCTAAGGCTCGTCTCTACTTCAATGCCAATTTATACCGTAGTAGATATCCATTGGCACCCAAGGAGAGGCGATCCCCAGAGCCCGTCTGATGGTCTGCGTCCAGCCTGCCCTTTTTATACCCTTTCATCAAGGACTAATTTCTTCAAGCGCAGAATGTCTCCGATAAAAGCGGCTACTGCTCTCCAGTTCTCTTCACTTTCGCACATCTTGGCGACTATAGTTTCCGGCGTAATCTGTCCGATCGCTCGGGACAGGATATTTCGTTGCTGCGCGAATTGGGTACAATAAAACACTGTGTGTTCTGCGTTGTCGGCTTCCGCATCAGCGTAAATACAGCTGGCTTCCGTGCTTTTGCCCATCTTATTTAGAAAGAAACTAAAATAACCGTGACCTGTGAGCACTTGGGTGACGTAGTAGTCTACATCCCCGTGTCGTCTCTCAACCCAGCTTTTAAGGTCGGGGATAAGTCTTCTTGTCCATCTTCCAGTGCCTTCGCGTTCCCATCTTTCTTGCCAGGCATTGATGGTCTCTCTTTTTAGAGCCAGAATCGATTGTCTAGATGCTTCTCCAGCTTGTCGGAGGTCGTAGAGGCTCTTGCGTTCTTTCGCTAGCAGGTCTATCGGAACCACGCATGCTAAGACAAGTGCTGCAGCACACGACACCGTGCGATATGCGCTAATTATACGTAAGGCAGAGGTTCTTTGTATAGCCAATAAAGTCTTCAGTCTGCAATTTGTTTTTAGCGAATCAGCCCACACTTCACATCCATACAGAAGAATGGAGTTGTTTGTATTCATTAACAGCTTTCGTCTAGACGCTATTGGTCCACCGGTGTTTGCCATAAGTCTACTAAGAGACCTTGTTGTCTCTGCAGCCTTGGTTCTAGCGTTAATAATTTGAGGTCCAAAGGTCAGCTTAGAGTCCAGCCTGACCCCAAGGTACTTTATTGACTTCTGTGTCCGAATAGTTGTCTCAGTGAGCCTTAATTCTATTTCCAGTGGCATCTGCTTTCTGGTGACTAGCAATAGCTCAGTTTTTTCTGAGGCCAGCTGTAAGCCACGAGAGTCCATCCATTCGTTTACCCGAATCATTACTTGATTTAGTATTCGTTGGGCGTACTCAGTATTGCGTGCTGGAATCACTGCGACTATGTCATCCGCAAATCCTACGAGAAATGCGTCGCCAGGCATTTCTGTGCTGAGGATATCGTCATAACTGATATTCCACAGTTCCGGTCCTAGTATGGATCCTTGAGCTGCTCCCGAGGTGATGTCCATCCGTTTTTCGCCTCTTCTTGTCAGATAAATCAGTTTTCGATTCTGTAGATAGCTGTCTATTATCCGCATCAGGTATTCTGGGATGTGGAAAAGTCTGTTTAGCGAATCGATCATGTCCGACCACCTGACACTATTAAACGCATTTTTGACGTCTAGTGTCGCCAAAAGCACAATGGGTCTGGATGCATGGTTGCCCACTTGCGAATGCTGCATTAACGACTTCCTGTATTGCTCCGATTGTGGACCTCCCTGGTCGGAACCCGTATTGTCTGCTGGAGAGGCCACCTGATACCTCGACAGCAGCAGCTAGTCGAGGCTTGATCAGCTTTTCCAGTAGCTTTCCAGTCGTGTTGAGCATGCAGAGCGGTCGATAGGCTGATGGGGTTGCAGGGTTCCCCTTTCCTTTGCTTATCAAGACCAACCTCTGTGTTTTCCACGGATCGGGGAATATTCCATACTGCAGGCACTTGTTGTACATATTTAATAGTACATCGGGTCTGCTCTTTGCGATGACTTTAAGAACTTCGGTCGGTATATTGTCGGGTCCCGGTGCTTTCCTATTCTTCATGCTGCCTATTGCCTTAGTTAATTCATCCTCACTGAATAACTCGAAGTGTTCCTCAGATGGCTGGAGTGCAGTGTAAACTGGTCTGATCGGATGGGGCGGAAACAGAGTTTTGACAATGTTATTCTTGTGCTCGTCGTCTATATCTGGCAGAGTACTTCTTGACCTAAGCTTCTTCATAACGAGTTTGTACCCCAGACCCCATGGGTCCTTGTTAACGTCATTGCAGAGGGATTTCCATTTATTTCGTTTACTTATGCGAATGGCAATATTAAGAAGCTTTTTCGCCTTCTTGTACTCCTCCTCCTGTGTAGCGAAGTTTCCGCTTCTCCTAGCTCGTGTGAGATGACGCCTATAGCGGAGGCTAGTCTCCCTTAAAGCATTTATCTCGTCCGTCCACCAGTATACCTCTGCTCCTCGCCTGTGGGGATTGCCAGACTTTGGCATTGCAGCATCACAAGCTCTTTTTATGGTGGACATAGTGCTGCTAACAACGCTCTCCACGCTAGTTCTCTCATTGCTATCGATTTGACTCCTGTCAATTTCTCCTATTAAGAGGTTCTTGTTTAGTCGGTTAACATTCCATCGGTGACTAGTTCGTATTTGATTTCCTACATGATGAACCGTACATCTTTCAGTACTGAAGGATATATACTCGTGGTCGCTTCCATTGTAGATGTCTAAAACTTTCCAGTCTAATATTCTGTGCGCAGAGTTCTCTGATACTAGCGTTATATCAGGTATTGTGCCTGTTTGGCCCATTCGCTGAAACGTCGGAGCTCTACCCACGTTAGCGACTACCAGTCCAACTCTTGCTGACATATTAAGAATTTTTCGGCCTCTGCTGTTGGTTGTTGGCATGCCCCATTCTTCTGCTCTAGAATTGAAGTCACCAGCTACTATAAGGCTCCCATGCATTTGCCGAGCTGTGTCTTCAATCTCATCGATTTTATGTTGGAAGGCTTCTATTGTATCGTTCGGGGTTAGATAACAACTGAATATGGTGAATTCCTTAAGTTGTACGTATACGTAGCAGCTACCTCTGCCATCACCGAGACATCGTATGTCACCCGCAGCTGGGATCCATATAGCTGCAGTCTTATATTCATTTTCCAGCCAGATACCGGGTTGTTTCACTCTATATTGCTCGCAGATTATAACCAAATCCACGCAGTGTTCCAGTACTATTTGGGACAGCAGATCATCTGCTATACGGCTTCTGTGAAGGTTTGCTTGTAGGATTTTCATATTTGGGTTTTACGGGTACTGGCTGCGCAGTTACTCGTCCCAGGGAAATGATTGAGATCCCTGCGGTTTTCATATGCACACAGGCAACATTTCGGTGTCTTCGTGCAGTTTCTCATCTTGTGCCCCGTCTCTCCACACCTAATACAGAGATCTCTCCTGTCTGGTCCCGAGCAATCCCTTTGTAGGTGGCCTACCCCAAAGCATCTGAAGCAGCGTGTAACTTCGATGCACCGTTTCACTCGGCATCGCGTCCATCCAATCTTGATTCTTGGCTCCTTAAGAATTTTAGCTGCTTCTTCTGTTGGCAATATAACGAATGCACGTTTTTGCTCAGAACTGTTTGCGCCAGTTAGTCTCACTTTGACTTCCTGGCTCTGCTCGCCTATAATAGACTTGATTGCAGTTATGACTTCCTCCTCATTTGTCAGACTGTCTAGGTCTCGTATCTCCAACTTGCTCAACGGCCTGATAGTCTTCACTGTGGCGTTTTCTTTGAGCGTGTGCTTAATGCTTTCGCAAAGCTTCTCGGACTTACTTCCTTTTGATAACTCGAGAAGCAAATCCCCTGACTTGGTTTTCCTGACTGATCGGATGGCTGATTCGGTCTCGTCAGGCTTCAAGTTTTCCCTAAGTTCCCTCAACACCTCGGGGTAGCTCCTGCCTTCTGCGGGCTTAACCAATACAGCTTCTGGGCGGGATCTTGACCGTACTTTAGAGTTTTCTCCTTTCCTCTCAGGGTTAACATTAACTGCTTTGTTCGTTTCCTCTGTTTGAGATGTTTTGGGTTTTCCCTTCTTCCGAGTCACTGTCTTAAAGCCGTCCTTCGCTTCCTTACTTTTCGGCTTTTTAAATGCCTCTTGCTCGGCCGGGCTAGAAGCAACCCGCTTTTTTCGGGACGAAACTGGTGTGTCAGTTTCCTGCAGCTTTTTGTTGGCTTCAGCCGCTGAGTTCGTTTCCTTGACTCTCTGTGTTTCGGCTGTCTTCCAGCTTTTCCTGTAGTTTCCGACAATATCAAGGAGTTCGCTCAGTTCTGACGCTCCGTCTTTCACATCCATACTGATGTTTCGCTGCTTTAGCATAGCATGCTTCATTTTTCGAAGCACTGCTCTGCATTTCTCGATCGTTTCCTCTTCTGGTGCTCTCATTTTATAGATGAGCTCTTGTCTTGGGGAGCCTACCGCAGGTCTGACAACTTGGGATGAGGCAGGGGTTTGCTGATCTAATAATAATAATAATAATAATAATAATAATAATAATAATAATAATAATAATAATAATAATAATAATAATAATAATAATAATAATAATAATAATAATAATAATAATAATAATAATAATAATAATAATAATAATAATAATAATAATAATAATAATAATAATAATAATAATAATAATAATAATAATAATAATAATAATAATAATAATAATAATAATAATAATAATAATAATAATAATAATAATAATAATAATAATAATAATAATAATAATAATAATAATAATAATAATAATAATAATAATAATAATAATAATAATAATAATAATAATAATAATAATAATAATAATAATAATAATAATAATAATAATAATAATAATAATAATAACAATAATAATAATAATAATAACGAGGACGGAAGCTAACTTCGGCAAGCCGAAGTTTTAAAACCCTTGCAGACTTAGTCGAAATTGATAAAATTGTTTAGTGTAAACTGACGGACAGACGGACAGACGGACAGACGGACAGACGGACATGGCTATATCGACTCCCCTATTGATCCTGATCAAGAATATATATATACTTAATAGGGTCGGAAACGTCTCCTTCACTGCGTTACAAACTTCTGACCAAAATTATAATACCCTCTGCAAGGGTATAAAAAGATTAGCTATACGTAATTAATTTTATTTTTAAATAGCGGCTGTAGTATGTACTTGTCTGATTGGCAGCAACTTTTACCCTGAGCAAGGTATACATAAATAAATTAAATAAATTGCATAGTTTCATGCCAATAGCTTTTATACTGCAAAATTGTCATATACAAATAGGGAAAAAAGGGATATTTTCGCAGCCTTTCAGAATTTTTCCTACGGAAGCTATACGATATAGACGTCCAATCGGCAAGCGCTTTTACCCTGATCAAGGTATGCGTAAATCAATAAGACTTGGAAAAATGTATGTCAATAGCTTATACACTGCGCGAAATATTCTAAAAAAAAATAAAATTTTGACCGATTTCACCGTATTCTTTCTATGGGAGCTATAGGATATAGACGTCCGATCAGCACGCGCTTTTACCTTGATGAAGGAATGCATAAAAAAATACGATTTGAAAAAATGTATAGCAATAGCTTTTACACATCGCGAAATATTCTGAAAAACATCAAATTTGGACCGATTTTACCCTATTGTTCCTATGGGAGCTATAGGATATAGACGTCCGATCGTCACGCGCTTTAACCCTGATCAAGGTACGCATAAAAAAATAAGATTTGGAAAGATTTATGTCAATAGCTTTTACACTGCGCGAAATATCATAAATTCTTGCAAGATATATCCAATTGTTCCTATGGGAGCTATAGGACATAGACGTCCGATCGGGGCGATTTTCAAACTTGATCTGCGTACACATGTTTTAGGACGATTGTGAAAGTTTCAGATTGCTAGCTTTTAAACTGAGCTCGCGAACGGTATTGAACCAGACGGACAGACGGACATGGCTATATCGACTCCCCTATTGATCCTGATCAAGAATATATATACTTTATGGGGTCGGAAACGTCTCCTTCAGTGCGTTACAAACTTTTGACCAAAATTATAATACCCTCTGCAAGGGTATAAAAATAATAATAATAATAATAATAATAATAATAATAATAATAATAATAATAATAATAATAATAATAATAATAATAATAATAATAATAATAATAATAATAATAATAATAATAATAATAATAATAATAATAATAATAATAATAATAATAATAATAATAATAACGAGGACGGAAGCTAACTTCGGCAAGCCGAAGTTTTAAAACCCTTGCAGACTTAGTCGAAATTGATAAAATTGTTTAGTGTAAACTGACGGACAGACGGACAGACGGACATGGCTATATCGACTCCCCTTTTGATCCTGATCAAGAATATATATATACTTAATAGGGTCGGAAACGTCTCCTTCACTGCGTTACAAACTTCTGACCAAAATTATAATACCCTCTGCAAGGGTATAAAAAGATTAGCTATACGTAATTAATTTTATTTTTAAATAGCGGTACTTGTCTGATTGGCAGCAACTTTTACCCTGAGCAAGGTATACATAAATAAATTAAATAAATTGCATAGTTTCATGCCAATAGCTTTTATACTGCAAAATTGTCATATACAAATAGGGAAAAAAGGGATATTTTCGCAGCCTTTAACAATTTTTCCTACGGAAGCTATACGATATAGACGTCCAATCGGCAAGCGCTTTTACCCTGATCAAGGTATGCGTAAATAAATAAGACTTGGAAAAATGTATGTCAATAGCTTATACACTGCGCGAAATATTCTAAAAAAAAATAAAATTTTGACCGGTTTCACCGTATTCTTCCTATGGGAGCTATAGGATATAGACGTCCGATCAGCGCGCGCTTTTACCTTGATGAAGGAATGGATAAAAAAATACGATTTGAAAAAATGTATAGCAATAGCTTTTACACATCGCGAAATATTCTGAAAAACATCAAATTTGGACCGATTTTACCCTATTGTTCCTATGGGAGCTATAGGATATAGACGTCCGATCGTCACGCGCTTTTACCCTGATCAAGGTACTCATAAAAAAATAAGATTTGGAAAGATTTATGTCAATAGCTTTTACACTGCGCGAAATATCCTAAAAATCATTAAATTTTAACCGATTTTACCCTATTGTTCCTATGGGAGCTATAGGATATAGACGTCCGATCATCACGCGCTTTTAACCTGATCAAGGTATGCATAAAAAAATACGAGTTGGAAAGATTAATGTAAATAGCTTTTACACTGCGCGAAATATCATAAATTCTTGCAAGATATATCCAATTGTTCCTATGGGAGCTATAGGATATAGACGTCCGATCGGGGCGATTTTCAAACTTGATCTGCGTACACATGTTACACATGAGCTCGCGAACGGTATTGAACCAGACGGACAGACGGACATGGCTATATCGACTCCCCTATTGATCCTGATCAAGAATATATATACTTTATGGGGTCGGAAACGTCTCCTTCAGTGCGTTACAAACTTTTGACCAAAATTATAATACCCTCTGCAAGGGTATAAAAATAATAATAATAATAATAATAATAATAATAATAATAATAATAATAATAATAATAATAATAATAATAATAATAATAATAATAATAATAATAATAATAATAATAATAATAATAATAATAATAATAATAATAATAATAATAATAATAATAATAATAATAATAATAATAATAATAATAATAATAATAATAATAATAATAATAATAATAATAATAATAATAATAATAATAATAATAATAATAATAATAATAATAATAATAATAATAATAATAATAATAATAATAACAATAATAATAACGAGGACGGAAGCTAACTTCGGCAAGCCGAAGTTTTAAAACCCTTGCAGACTTAGTCGAAATTGATAAAATTGTTTAGTGTAAACTGACGGACAGACGGACAGACGGACATGGCTATATAGATTATAATACCCTCTGCAAGGGTATAAAAAGATTAGCTATACGTAATTAATTTTATTTTTAAATAGCGGCTGTAGTATGTACTTGTCTGATTGGCAGCAACTTTTACCCTGAGCAAGGTATACATAAATAAATTAAATAAATTGCATAGTTTCATGCCAATAGCTTTTATACTGCAAAATTGTCATATACAAATAGGGAAAAAAGGGATATTTTCGCAGCCTTTAACAATTTTTCCTACGGAAGCTATACGATATAGACGTCCAATCGGCAAGCGCTTTTACCCTGATCAAGGTATGCGTAAATAAATAAGACTTGGAAAAATGTATGTCAATAGCTTATACACTGCGCGAAATATTCTAAAAAACATGAAATTTTGACCGATTTCACCGTATTGTTCCTATGGGAGCTATAGGATATAGACGTCCGATCAGCACGCGCTTTTACCTTGATGAAGGAATGCATAAAAAAATACGATTTGAAAAAATGTATAGCAATAGCTTTAACACATCGCGAAATATTCTGAAAAACATCAAATTTGGACCGATTTTACCCTATTGTTCCTATGGGAGCTATAGGATATAGACGTCCGATCGTCACGCGCTTTTACCCTGATCAAGGTACGCATAAAAAAATAAGATTTGGAAAGATTTATGTCAATAGCTTTTACACTGCGCGAAATATCCTAAAAATCATTAAATTTTAACCGATTTTACCCTATTGTTCCTATGGGAGCTATAGGATATAGACGTCCGATCATCACGCGCTTTTACCCTGATCAAGGTATGCATAAAAAATACGATTTGGAAAGATTAATGTAAATAGCTTTTACACTGCGCGAAATATCATAAATTCTTGCAAGATATATCCAATTGTTCCTATGGGAGCTATAGGACATAGACGTCCGATCGGGGCGATTTTCAAACTTGATCTGCGTACACATGTTTTAGGACGATTGTGAAAGTTTCAGATTGCTAGCTTTTAAACTGAGCTCGCGAACGGTATTGAACCAGACGGACAGACGGACATGGCTATATCGACTCCCCTATTGATCCTGATCAAGAATATATATACTTTATGGGGTCGGAAACGTCTCCTTCACTGCGTTACAAACTTTTGACCAAAATTATAATACCCTCTGCTAGGGTATAAAAATAATAATAATAATAATAATAATAATAATAATAATAATAATAATAATAATAATAATAATAATAATAATAATAATAATAATAATAATAATAATAATAATAATAATAATAATAATAATAATAATAATAATAATGATAATAATAATAATAATAATAATAATAATAATAATAATAATAATAATAATAATAATAATAATAATAATAATAATAATAATAATAATAATGAGGACGGAAGCTAACTTCGGCAAGCCGAAGTTTTAAAACCCTTGCAGACTTAGTCGAAATTGATAAAATTGTTTAGTGTAAACTGACGGACAGACGGACAGACGGACATGGCTATATCGACTCCCCTATTGATCCTGATCAAGAATATATATACTTTATAGGGTCGGAAACGTCTCCTCACTGCGTTACAAACTTCTGACCAAAATTATAATACCCTCTGCAAGGGTATAAAAAGATTAGCTATACGTAATTAATTTTATTTTTAAATAGCGGCTGTAGTATGTACTTGTCTGATTGGCAGCAACTTTTACCCTGAGAAAGGTATACATAAATAAATTAGATAAATTGCATAGTTTCATGTCAATAGCTTTTATACTGCAAAATTGTCATATACAAATAGGAAAAAGAGGGATATTTTCGCAGCCTTTAACAATTTGTCCTACGGAAGCTATACGATATAGACGTCCAATCGGCAAGCGCTTTTACCCTGATCAAGGTATGCGTAAATAAATAAGACTTGGAAAAATGTATGTCAATAGCTTATACACTGCGCGAAATATTCTAAAAAACATGAAATTTTGACCGATTTCACCGTATTGTTCCTATGGGAGCTATAGGATATAGACGTCCGATCAGCACGCGCTTTTACCTTGATGAAGGAATGCATAAAAAATACGATTTGAAAAAATGTATAGCAATAGCTTTTACACATCGCGAAATATTCTGAAAAACATCAAATTTGGACCGATTTTACCCTATTGTTCCTATGGGAGCTATAGGATATAGACGTCCGATCGTCACGCGCTTTTACCCTGATCAAGGTACGCATAAAAAAATAAGATTTGGAAAGATTTATGTCAATAGCTTTTACACTGCGCGAAATATCCTAAAAATCATTAAATTTTAACCGATTTTACCCTATTGTTCCTATGGGAGCTATAGGATATAGACGTCCGATCATCACGCGCTTTTACCCTGATCAAGGTATGCATAAAAAATACGATTTGGGAAGATTAATGTAAATAGCTTTTACACTGCGCGAAATATCATAAATTCTTGCAAGATATATCCAATTGTTCCTATGGGAGCTATAGGACATAGACGTCCGATCGGGGCGATTTTCAAACTTGATCTGCGTACACATGTTTTAGGACGATTGTGAAAGTTTCAGATTGCTAGCTTTTAAACTGAGCTCGCGAACGGTATTGAACCAGACGGACAGACGGACATGGCTATATCGACTCCCCTATTGATCCTGATCAAGAATATATATACTTTATGGGGTCGGAAACGTCTCCTTCACTGCGTTACAAACTTTTGACCAAAATTATAATACCCTCTGCTAGGGTATAAAAAATAATAATAATAATAATAATAATAATAATAATAATAATAATAATAATAATAATAATAATAATAATAATAATAATAATAATAATAATAATAATAATAATAATAATAATAATAATAATAATAATAATAATTTTTTTTTTTTTTTTTTTTTTTTTTTTTTTTTTTTTTTTTTTTTTTTGGGCTGAGGGGGAAAATGCCTTCTGCATCTCACACTACCGTCGTATGTGTGGTATGTGGGGCTTGCACCCACTAAAAACCCCTCCTCATCAGGCCTGTATCCACTTCGGAAAAGCTTCCGCATTACTTCAAAGTGGGGCCTCTTGCGCGCGATGCGCGTTCATCTACTCATACAAAGCTCTAAGGCTCGCCTCTACTTAAATGCCAATATATACCGTAGAAAATATCCATTGGCACCCAAGGAGAGGCGATCCCCAGAGCCCGTCTGATGGTCTGCGTCCAGCCTGCCCTTTTTATACCCTTGCATCAAGGTCTAATTTCTTCAAGCGCAGAATGTCTCCGATAAAAGCGGCTACTGCTCTCCAGTTCTCTTCGCTTTCGCACATCTTGGCTACTTCGAAGTGGGGCCTCCTGCGCGACATGCGCTCTCGTCTCAATGCAAAGCTCTACGACGCGTCCGTTTCTCGTCTATCAAGATCGTTTTTCTTTGACCTTAAGATCGTTCCAACATAGGCTTTTACGTGATTCCAGGCCGCCTCACTGCTTATCATTCGATCAACTATGTTTTCAGGCGATATTTCTCCAATGGCATCCGTTAGTCCGGTGCGTTCTGATCGAAACCGCTCACAATGGAATATAGTGTGTTCTACACTGTCCCTCTCGGCGTCTTCATAAATGCACGTAGCTTGTGAGCTTTTCGCGATAGTGTGCAAAAAGGCCCGGAAATAGCCGTGGCCGGTCAGCATTTGAGTTAGGTAGTAATCAACGTTTCCGTGTTTCCTTTTTGTCCACCCCTTGAGATTGGGTATAAGCCTAGCTGTCCATTTTCCCGAGCATTCATGCTCCCACCTATTTTGCCACAAGTTCAGGGTCTCTTCTCTGCACAGCTCTTTTGTTTGTCTTGTCGCTACTCCACTTTGTTTTAGCTGGTAGACTTTTTGGCGTTCTCTTGCTAAGAGATCGATCGGTATTACACCCGCAGTGACTAGAGCTGCTGATCCTGATACCGTTCTATAGGCGCTGATTATCCTCAATGCTATTGTCCTTTGAACTTCGAGCAAGGGTTTAAGTCTGCACTTTACGCGTAGGGTGTTAGCCCAAACCTCACATCCATAAAGCAGGATTGCGTGGTTCACTTCCATTAGGAGTTTGCGTTTCGACTGGATTGTGATTTTGTAGTGTCGGGCGCTCGGCTTTTAGCGTGCTGAATTTGAGGCTTAAACGTCGGTTTGGGCTCAAGACGAACTCCTAGTTATTTTATCACTTTCTGCGTCTCCTACTCTCATATCTATTTCTAGTGGAAACTACTTCGTTGTTACTAGCAACAACTCGGTTTTTCCGTGGCCAGCTGCAAACCGTTATTGTCCATCCATCCTTTCACCCGGCGCATCATCTGGTTTAGCTGACGCTGTATGTTTTCGGGGTTACGGCCGAGATAACTGCAACTATATCGTCTGCGTATCCTACTAAGGTCGTGTCTTCCGGCATTTCTTTGCGCAGTATTTCGTCGTAGCTAATATTCCATAGTCCCAGTATTGATCCTTGCGCTGCTCCTGATGTTACCTTTACACATTTCTCGCCTGCCTTTGTTTGGTACAGTAGCTTCCTGTTTTCGAGGTAGCTTTGTAATATTCTGTAATATTTTCCCATTTAATGCTGTTAAAAGCGTTTTTGACATCCAGTGTTGCTAAGAGTACTATAGGTCTCGAGTAGTGATTTCCTTGTTGACTTCGTAGTGCTTCGTAATATACCTTTTGAATTGCCCCTATTGTGGACCTCCCTGGTCTAAAACCGAACTGCATAGGAGAGAGTCCTCCGGCTCTGTTAACTGCTGCTGCTAGACGAGGTTTGATCATCTTTTCTAGGAGCTTTCCTGTAGTATTTAACATACATAATGGTCGATATGCTGACGGCGATAAGGGATCTCCTTTGCCCTTGCTTATCAGAACCAGCCGTTGCAGTTTCCATTGCTCGGGAAATAGTCCCGTTCGGATGCAAGCATTAAACATATCGAGTAGAAGATTAGGTCGCCTCTCTGCAATTGCTTGCAGGACCTCCGCAGGTATGTTATCGGGTCCCGGGGCTTTCCTACTTTTTTAAGCTTTTTGTTGCTCTGACAAGTTCTTCCAATGTAAACATGTCTACTCGTTCTTCAAGGTCGGACACAGTTCTTCTCGACGGCCTAATCTCATGAGTAGGGAAGAGTGTTCTGACGATATTGTCCATCTGATCTACCTGTAGATCCGGCAAGGGTCTCCGGGACCTAAGTTTCTTCATGACGATTTTGTAGCCTAGTCCCCATGGGTCAGAGTTGACATCATTGCAAAGGCACTTCCATTTATTAATCTTGGATTTCCGGATAGCAATATTAAGATCCTTCTTAGCTTTTTTGTACTCCTGCTCCTGGGTAGTAAATATTCCTCTACATCTTGCTCGGGTGAAGTGCCGTCTAGTTTTAAGGCATTTCTCTCTTAAGATTTTTATTTCATTTGTCCACCAGTATGCTTCTTGACCTTGCCTGTGTGGGTTTCCCCGTTTAGGCATTGCGGCGTTGCACGCTTTTTTTATAATTGACATAGTGTCGTTGACTATATTCTCGTCGTTTTGCCGTATAGTATTAGCTTTTCTATCAATTTCGTTGATGAGAGTTGTTTTGCTCAGTCTATTTACGTTCCATCCCTTTTTTCCTAGGCTAAGGCGATTTTCAGAACGATTTTGATCGCCTTGTGTCAGCTTGTAGGATATATACTCGTGATCGCTTCCGTTAAAGATCTCTAATACTTTCCATTCGGCAACCTTGTTTGCCATTTCTTCCGTCACTAGCGTTATGTCCGGGATTGTTCCTTCATTTCCTGGTCGTCTAAATGTAGCGGTTGATCCTATGTTTGCAACTACCATTCCCAGCCTTGCCGCCATGTTTAGAATTTTTCTGCCTCTGGAGTTGGTTGATGACATGCCCCAGTCTTCCGCTCTTGAGTTAAAGTCACCTGCTAATAGGACTTTTCCCTGAGCTTGCTTGGCAGCATCTTCGATATCTTCGAGTTTTCTTTGGAAAGTCGTAATGTCATCGGAGGGTGTTAGGTAGCAGCTAATAATGGTCCAGTCCGCAACTTGTGCTGATACGTAACAATTCCGTCTAATGGGGGTATGGTGTGTAATGGTGCTGAATACTGGGATCCATAAAGCCGCGGTTTTCGTCTCATCTTCTATCCACAGACCGTCCTCCCGAGTTTTGTATTGTTCGCTGATAATGGCTAGATCTACATGATGCTCCAATGCTATTTGGAGCAGCAGATCATTGGCCGTTCTGCTTCTGTGCATATTTGCTTGTAGGACTTTCATTCTCTGCTTTTACTTGCGCCGCTATGACATTTGTTTGTCCCCGGAAGGTGGTTTAACTCTTTCCTTTTTTCCTCTGCGCAAATACAACATCTTACTGGGTTTTTGCATTCTTTTTTTTTGTGCCCAGCCTCTCCGCATCTGATACATAGGTTTCTTCGATCTGGCCCCTTACAGTCCCTTTGCGTGTGTCCCCCTCTAAAGCATTTGAAGCATCGCATAGTGTCGATGCATTCTTTTACTCGACACAGGGTCCAGCCAATCCTGATTCTTCGGTCCTTCAGTATTTTCGCTGCATCTTCTGTCGCTAAGGTAACGAAGGCTCGTCGTTGCTCCGAGCTATTTACTCCAGTCAGATTAATTCTGATTTCTTCGGTAGTATCTCCTATCCCGGTTTTAATTGCGGAAATGATCTCGCTTTCCTCTGTAATACTATCAATATCTCGAATTTCCAGTTTGGTTTGCTGTTTCATGGTCCTAACCGTTGCATCACCCTTGAGCGTGGTCTTGATAGTCTCGCATAATAATTCGGCTTTGCTTCCTCTGGACAGTTCTAGGAGCATGTCACCTGATCTTGTTTTTCTTATCGACAGGATATTGCTGACATCTTTTTCTGGTTTCACGCTAATTCGTAGGTCCCTCAGAACCTGTGCATAGCTCTTTCCTTCAGTTAGCCTTACTAGCACAGCATCTGGTCGAGATCTTAATTTTGTCCTAGGTTTATCTCTCTTTTCACCATTAACGTCTCTTTTTATATTTCGTTCATCCGATTTTGCCTCTTTTTTCCGTTTTTTGTTAGTTACCATTTGAAAGCCATCATTTGATTCTTTATCTCTGCCTTTTTTGCTTGCGTTCTGTAATGCTGGGCTGGTAGCTGCTCTCTTTTGGGTTGACGATAGCGGGGTATCGACTATCTTCAAGGCCTTCGGTATTGCCTTACTCATGTCATTTAGTTTTTCGATTTCAGCTTTCTTCCAGCTCGCTCTGTAGCTTTCTATTACATCGAGAAGCTCCGTGAGTTCAGCTGTACCGTCCTTAACTTCCATGCTGATATTTCTTTGTTTTTGCATCGCATGCTTCATCTTCCTTATTATTGCCTTGCACTTGGTCAGAGATTCTTCCTCTAATGTTCTCATCTTGTATATTAGTTCCTGTCGCGGGGAGCTTCGCTGTATTGTCGGTGCTGTCTCTTTCCTGTGTGTAGTAGGAGTTTGAAGGTCAATCTGCTGTGGTGCTTCGGAATCCTTTCCTTTTTTCGGAGTGTTTTGTTCAGCAAGTTCATTATTTTCCTTCCTTTCAATGGTCGTATTTCCTTGGGGTGACCTACCCATCAAGTTGCTCTTCCGGAAAGCTTCTTCCATATTGTTTGGTGTTAATTGGGTTGTCATCTTGCATAAGTGGGTCCAAACTCTACGCCGCTATCTCCTCACCTATGTACAGTTGTCCAAAATGTCCCCATGGGTCCCTATGCAAGCAGTGAGGTCCATGCGAGGGTTGACACAAAGCTTCATGGGCGGTTGTGTTCAGAGCCAGGACAGACGCGAAGCAGGAATCATTTCAACTGCACCTGTACCGCCGAGTCAACGGCGCTGTGATTTGAACGTACGGAGAGACTTGCTAGGTTTTAACTGGACGGAGGCGAACGTAACATTATCCCGATAGCCGTTTCTCCAAAATGTCACTCTTGCGTACTAAGGTGTCAGAATGCTGCATTCGTCAAGCCCGATATCATCAAATCGTCTTTTGTGTGCATAATCGTAAGTCAATTTATCGTTCCTGTGTCTTGCCGTGACTGGGGGACCGCGGGTATGTCAAGCCCGTCACCCGGTTGTGGGTGCCCCTGCGGGGATAATAATAATAATAATAATAATAATAATAATAATAATAATAATAATAATAATAATAATAATAATAATAATAATAATAATAATAATAATAATAATAATAATAATAATAATAATAATAATAATAATAATAATAATGAGGACGGAAGCTAACTTCGGCAAGCCGAAGTTTTAAAACCCTTGCAGACTTAGTCGAAGTTGATAAAATTGTTTAGTGTAAACTGACGGACAGACGGACAGACGGACATGGCTATATTGACTCCCCTATTGATCCTGATCAAGAATATATATACTTTATAGGGTCGGAAACGTCTCCTTCACTGCGTTACAAACTTCTGACCAAAATTATAATACCCTCTGCAAGGGTATAAAAAGATTAGCTATACGTAATTAATTTTATTTTTAAATAGCGGCTGTAGTATGTACTTGTCTGATTGGCAGCAACTTTTACCCTGAGAAAGGTATACATAAATAAATTAGATAAATTGCATAGTTTCATGTCAATAGCTTTTATACTGCAAAATTGTCATATACAAATAGGAAAAAAAGGGATATTTTCGCAGCCTTTAACAATTTGTCCTACGGAAGCTATACGATATAGACGTCCAATCGGCAAGCGCTTTTACCCTGATCAAGGTATGCGTAAATAAATAAGACTTGGAAAAATGTATGTCAATAGCTTATACACTGCGCGAAATATTCTAAAAAACATGAAATTTTGACCGATTTCACCGTATTGTTCCTATGGGAGCTATAGGATATAGACGTCCGATCAGCACGCGCTTTTACCTTGATGAAGGAATGCATAAAAAATACGATTTGAAAAAATGTATAGCAATAGCTTTTACACATCGCGAAATATTCTGAAAAACATCAAATTTGGACCGATTTTACCCTATTGTTCCTATGGGAGCTATAGGATATAGACGTCCGATCGTCACGCGCTTTTACCCTGATCAAGGTACGCATAAAAAAAATAAGATTTGGAAAGATTTATGTCAATAGCTTTTACACTGCGCGAAATATCCTAAAAATCATTAAATTTTAACCGATTTTACCCTATTGTTCCTATGGGAGCTATAGGATATAGACGTCCGATCATCACGCGCTTTTACCCTGATCAAGGTATGCATAAAAAATACGATTTGGAAAGATTAATGTAAATAGCTTTTACACTGCGCGAAATATCATAAATTCTTGCAAGATATATCCAATTGTTCCTATGGGAGCTATAGGACATAGACGTCCGATCGGGGCGATTTTCAAACTTGATCTGCGTACACATGTTTTAGGACGATTGTGAAAGTTTCAGATTGCTAGCTTTTAAACTGAGCTCGCGAACGGTATTGAACCAGACGGACAGACGGACATGGCTATATCGACTCCCCTATTGATCCTGATGAAGAATATATATACTTTATGGGGTCGGAAACGTCTCCTTCACTGCGTTACAAAATTTTGACCAAAATTATAATACCCTCTGCTAGGGTATAAAAATAATAATAATAATAATAATAATAATAATAATAATAATAATAATAATAATAATAATAATAATAATAATAATAATAATAATAATAATAATAATAATAATAATAATAATAATAATAATAATAATAATAATAATAATAATAATAATAATAATAATAATAATAATAATAATAATAATAATAATAATAATAATAATAATAATAATAATAATAATAATAATAATAATAATAATAAGAATAAGAATAAGAATAATAATAATAATAATAATAATAATAATAATAATAATAATAATAATAATAATAATAATAATAATAATAATAATAATAATAATAATAATGAGGACGGAAGCTAACTTCGGCAAGCCGAAGTTTTAAAACCCTTGCAGACTTAGTCGAAATTGATAAAATTGTTTAGTGTAAACTGACGGACAGACGGACAGACGGACATGGCTATATCGACTCCCCTATTGATCCTGATCAAGAATATATATACTTTATAGGGTCGGAAACGTCTCCTTCACTGCGTTACAAACTTCTGACCAAAATTATAATACCCTCTGCAAGGGTATAAAAAGATTAGCTATACGTAATTAATTTTATTTTTAAATAGCGGCTGTAGTATGTACTTGTCTGATTGGCAGCAACTTTTACCCTGAGAAAGGTATACATAAATAAATTAGATAAATTGCATAGTTTCATGTCAATAGCTTTTATACTGCAAAATTGTCATATACAAATAGGAAAAAAGGGATATTTTCGCAGCCTTTAACAATTTGTCCTACGGAAGCTATACGATATAGACGTCCAATCGGCAAGCGCTTTTACCCTGATCAAGGTATGCGTAAATAAATAAGACTTGGAAAAATGTATGTCAATAGCTTATACACTGCGCGAAATATTCTAAAAAACATGAAATTTTGACCGATTTCACCGTATTGTTCCTATGGGAGCTATAGGATATAGACGTCCGATCAGCACGCGCTTTTACCTTGATGAAGGAATGCATAAAAAATACGATTTGAAAAAATGTATAGCAATAGCTTTTACACATCGCGAAATATTCTGAAAAACATCAAATTTGGACCGATTTTACCCTATTGTTCCTATGGGAGCTATAGGATATAGACGTCCGATCGTCACGTGCTTTTACCCTGATCAAGGTACGCATAAAAAAAATAAGATTTGGAAAGATTTATGTCAATAGCTTTTACACTGCGCGAAATATCCTAAAAATCATTAAATTTTAACCGATTTTACCCTATTGTTCCTATGGGAGCTATAGGATATAGACGTCCGATCATCACGCGCTTTTACCCTGATCAAGGTATGCATAAAAAATACGATTTGGAAAGATTAATGTAAATAGCTTTTACACTGCGCGAAATATCATAAATTCTTGCAAGATATATCCAATTGTTCCTATGGGAGCTATAGGACATAGACGTCCGATCGGGGCGATTTTCAAACTTGATCTGCGTACACATGTTTTAGGACGATTGTGAAAGTTTCAGATTGCTAGCTTTTAAACTGAGCTCGCGAACGGTATTGAACCAGACGGACAGACGGACATGGCTATATCGACTCCCCTATTGATCCTGATGAAGAATATATATACTTTATGGGGTCGGAAACGTCTCCTTCACTGCGTTACAAAATTTTGACCAAAATTATAATACCCTCTGCTAGGGTATAAAAATAATAATAATAATAATAATAATAATAATAATAATAATAATAATAATAATAATAATAATAATAATAATAATAATAATAATAATAATAATAATAATAATAATAATAATAATAATAATAATAATAATAATAATAATAATAATAATAATAATAATAATAATAATAATAATAATAATAATAATAATAATAATAATAATAATAATAATAATAATAATAATAATAATAAGAATAATAATAATAATAATAATAATAATAATAATAATAATAATAATAATAATAATAATAATAATAATAATAATAATAATAATAATAATAATAATAATAATAATAATAATAATAATAATAATAATAATGAGGACGGAAGCTAACTTCGGCAAGCCGAAGTTTTAAAACCCTTGCAGACTTAGTCGAAATTGATAAAATTGTTTAGTGTAAACTGACGGACAGACGGACAGACGGACATGGCTATATCGACTCCCCCTATTGATCCTGATCAAGAATATATATACTTTATAGGGTCGGAAACGTCTCCTTCACTGCGTTACAAACTTCTGACCAAAATTATAATACCCTCTGCAAGGGTATAAAAAGATTAGCTATACGTAATTAATTTTATTTTTAAATAGCGGCTGTAGTATGTACTTGTCTGATTGGCAGCAACTTTTACCCTGAGAAAGGTATACATAAATAAATTAGATAAATTGCATAGTTTCATGTCAATAGCTTTTATACTGCAAAATTGTCATATACAAATAGGAAAAAAAGGGATATTTTCGCAGCCTTTAACAATTTGTCCTACGGAAGCTATACGATATAGACGTCCAATCGGCAAGCGCTTTTACCCTGATCAAGGTATGCGTAAATAAATAAGACTTGGAAAAATGTATGTCAATAGCTTATACACTGCGCGAAATATTCTAAAAAACATGAAATTTTGACCGATTTCACCGTATTGTTCCTATGGGAGCTATAGGATATAGACGTCCGATCAGCACGCGCTTTTACCTTGATGAAGGAATGCATAAAAAATACGATTTGAAAAAATGTATAGCAATAGCTTTTACACATCGCGAAATATTCTGAAAAACATCAAATTTGGACCGATTTTACCCTATTGTTCCTATGGGAGCTATAGGATATAGACGTCCGATCGTCACGCGCTTTTACCCTGATCAAGGTACGCATAAAAAAAATAAGATTTGGAAAGATTTATGTCAATAGCTTTTTTTATCTAATAAATTAGATAAATTGCATAGTTTCATGTCAATAGCTTTTATACTGCAAAATTGTCATATACAAATAGGGAAAAAAGGGATATTTTCGCAGCCTTTAACAATTTTTCCTACGGAAGCTATACGATATAGACGTCCAATCGGCAAGCGCTTTTACCCTGATCAAGGTATGCGTAAATAAATAAGACTTGGAAAAATGTATGTCAATAGCTTATACACTGCGCGAAATATTCTAAAAAACATGAAATTTTGACCGATTTCACCGTATTGTTCCTATGGGAGCTATAGGATATAGACGTCCGATCAGCACGCGCTTTTACCTTGATGAAGGAATGCATAAAAAATACGATTTGAAAAAATGTATAGCAATAGCTTTTACACATCGCGAAATATTCTGAAAAACATCAAATTTGGACCGATTTTACCCTATTGTTCCTATGGGAGCTATAGGATATAGACGTCCGATCGTCACGTGCTTTTACCCTGATCAAGGTACGCATAAAAAAATAAGATTTGGAAAGATTTATGTCAATAGCTTTTACACTGCGCGAAATATCCTAAAAATCATTAAATTTTAACCGATTTTACCCTATTGTTCCTATGGGAGCTATAGGATATAGACGTCCGATCATCACGCGCTTTTACCCTGATCAAGGTATGCATAAAAAATACGATTTGGAAAGATTAATGTAAATAGCTTTTACACTGCGCGAAATATCATAAATTCTTGCAAGATATATCCAATTGTTCCTATGGGAGCTATAGGACATAGACGTCCGATCGGGGCGATTTTCAAACTTGATCTGCGTACACATGTTTTAGGACGATTGTGAAAGTTTCAGATTGCTAGCTTTTAAACTGAGCTCGCGAACGGTATTGAACCAGACGGACAGACGGACATGGCTATATCGACTCCCCTATTGATCCTGATGAAGAATATATATACTTTATGGGGTCGGAAACGTCTCCTTCACTGCGTTACAAAATTTTGACCAAAATTATAATACCCTCTGCTAGGGTATAAAAATAATAATAATAATAATAATAATAATAATAATAATAATAATAATAATAATAATAATAATAATAATAATAATAATAATAATAATAATAATAATAATAATAATAATAATAATAATAATAATAATAATAATAATAATAATAATAATAATAATAATAATAATAATAATAATAATAATAAGAATAATAATAATAATAATAATAATAATAATAATAATAATAATAATAATAATAATAATAATAATCCCTAAAGATTATAAAATGAAAGACCGATTTTTAAGGGGATACGGCCACAGCCCAAACCGTAAGAGCAAGAGCAGCCAAATTTTTCACAGTATTCCATTGGGGGCGTGGGCGCCCACTAAGATCCGATATGTCCCCCCAGTGGCCTCAAACAGCTCCAACATCCATTATTCTGAACAAAAAAAAGTTGATGTATTTAAGCTTAACTTCTAAACTGGTTGGAATTTCGATATTTGTTTTTTTCCGAATTTTAGGTTTTGAAAAGGCCTAATTAGAAATCTAAAAGAAATTTTGATATCCCCCATAATTTGGGGGCTACATTTAAAATTAACTTTTCGATTTAAAAAATCTAAACCGCTGCTCCGATCAAGATGATTTTTCGCTCAATAGTTATTCTATGGCCCAAATGCTTAAGTTTAATTTTTCAAGTTTTTAACATTTTTTTAAGTATTTTTAACGAATTTATTTAGATTTTCTAAGTCATTGCGTTGTATTTTGCGAGAGCCTGTCGAGAGAACGAAACCCAGAAGCCAAGAGAGCGACGGCCGAGAGAGCAACAGCCAAGAAAACTGATGAGGGGGGAGGGGTAGTGCTGCAGGGAAAGGGGGAGGGGAAAGAGGCAATTTAAGTTAAATTTGTTTAGGATTTTAAAAACTTAAACTGCTGCTCCGATCAATATGATTTTCGATCAATAGTCAGTCCTGTGGATCAAATGCTTAGGTTTTATTTTTCATTTTGTAGCAGAAGTAAGAGCCTTATTTAATTTCCACCATGGAAGAAAATAGAAAATTATTACAAATTCTGTAAGCAAAGCCAAAATGTTTCCAAGTTAAATATTAATCTTAAGATTCGAACTTTTGACCAAATACGTATGTACATATGTATATTTGGATATGTTTTGATTTGCTTATATGTACAATACATGTACATACATACAATGTGTGTGTATGTTTCTATTCGAAAGTAGATAATGTGCTTAAATACAAATAAAATGATTTATTATACCCGTTTATCGATCAAATGTGGAATCTGAAAATAATACGTTACTTTGCTGTTTTTGTATTGAATGCCAATCTTTTACTGTGTGTACAAAGGTTTTCGTTTCATTCAAAACAAGAAATTTAAAAACAACAAATTCCAATTTACAAACAAGTATACATATTTGTGCGCAAATTAAAATTGCATTGATAACATTGTAACTGATAAAAAGTATACAAGCTCACGACTTTTACTTGGATCACTTTCATCCCTAAAGATTATAAAATGAAAGACCGATTTTTAAGGGGATACGGCCACAGCCCAAACCGTAAGAGCAAGAGCAGCCAAATTTTTTCACAGTATTCCATTGGGGGCGTGGGCGCCCACTAAGATCCGATATGTCCCCCCAGTGGCCTCAAACAGCTCCAACATCCATTATTCTGAACAAAAAAAGTTGATGTATTTAAGCTTAACTTCTAAACTGGTTGGAATTTCGATATTTGTTTTTTTCCGAATTTTAGGTTTTGAAAAGGCCTAATTAGAAATCTAAAAGAAATTTTGATATCCCCCATAATTTGGGGGCTACATTTAAAATTAACTTTTCGATTTAAAAAATCTAAACCGCTGCTCCGATCAAGATGATTTTTCGCTCAATAGTTATTCTATGGCCCAAATGCTTAAGTTTAATTTTTCAAGTTTTTAACATTTTTTAAGTATTTTTAACGAATTTATTTAGATTTTCTAAGTCATTGCGTTGTATTTTGCGGGAGCCTGTCGAGAGAACGAAACCCAGAAGCCAAGAGAGCGACGGCCGAGAGAGCAACAGCCAAGAAAACTGATGATGGGGAGGGGTAGTGCTGCAGGGAAAGGGGGAGGGGAAAGAGGCAATTTAAGTTAAATTTGTTTAGGATTTTAAAAACTTAAACTGCTGCTCCGATCAATATGATTTTCGATCAATAGTCAGTCCTGTGGATCAAATGCTTAGGTTTTATTTTTCATTTTGTAGCAGAAGTAAGAGCCTTATTTAATTTTCACCATGGAAGAAAATAGAAAATTACTACAAATTCTGTAAGCAAAGCCAAAATGTTTCCAAGTTAAATATTAATCTTAAGATTCGAACTTTTGACCAAATACGTATGTACATATGTATATTTGGATATGTTTTGATTTGCTTATATGTACAATACATGTACATACATACAATGTGTGTGTATGTTTCTATTCGAAAGTAGATAATGTGCTTAAATACAAATAAAATGATTTATTATACCCGTTTATCGATCAAATGTGGAATCTGAAAATAATACGCTACTTTGCTGTTTTTGTATTAGATGCCAATCTTTTAATTTGTATACAAAGGTTTTCGTTTCATTCAAAACAAGAAATTTGAAAACAACAAATTTCAATTTACAAACAAGTATACATATTTGTGCGCAAATTAAAATTGCATTGATAACATTGTAACTGATAAAAAGTATACAAGCTCACGACTTTTACTTGGATCACGTTCATTTATTATATAGCTCTGCCAGTATCCTTCTGATTCTTTCTCTTGAAGGATCTTCTACAAAGGTTGTTTACACAAAGGTTTTCAAAAAACGCGCAAATAAGAAATAAGAAAGTCTTGACAACCATACTCAAAACTAATTTTAAGCGAACGAAGTCGCGCCGGGTACAACTAGTAATAATAATAATAATAATAATAATAATAATAATAATAATAATAATAATAATGAGGACGGAAGCTAACTTCGGCAAGCCGAAGTTTTAAAACCCTTGCAGACTTAGTCGAAATTGATAAAATTGTTTAGTGTAAACTGACGGACAGACGGACAGACGGACATGGCTATATCGACTCCCCTATTGATCCTGATCAAGAATATATATACTTTATAGGGTCGGAAACGTCTCCTTCACTGCGTTACAAACTTCTGACCAAAATTATAATACCCTCTGCAAGGGTATAAAAAGATTAGCTATACGTAATTAATTTTATTTTTAAATAGCGGCTGTAGTATGTACTTGTCTGATTGGCAGCAACTTTTACCCTGAGAAAGGTATACATAAATAAATTAGATAAATTGCATAGTTTCATGTCAATAGCTTTTATACTGCAAAATTGTCATATACAAATAGGAAAAAAAGGGATATTTTCGCAGCCTTTAACAATTTGTCCTACGGAAGCTATACGATATAGACGTCCAATCGGCAAGCGCTTTTACCCTGATCAAGGTATGCGTAAATAAATAAGACTTGGAAAATGTATGTCAATAGCTTATACACTGCGCGAAATATTCTAAAAAACATGAAATTTTGACCGATTTCACCGTATTGTTCCTATGGGAGCTATAGGATATAGACGTCCGATCAGCACGCGCTTTTACCTTGATGAAGGAATGCATAAAAAATACGATTTGAAAAAATGTATAGCAATAGCTTTTACACATCGCGAAATATTCTGAAAAACATCAAATTTGGACCGATTTTACCCTATTGTTCCTATGGGAGCTATAGGATATAGACGTCCGATCGTCACGTGCTTTTACCCTGATCAAGGTACGCATAAAAAAAATAAGATTTGGAAAGATTTATATCAATAGCTTTTACACTGCGCGAAATATCCTAAAAATCATTAAATTTTAACCGATTTTACCCTATTGTTCCTATGGGAGCTATAGGATATAGACGTCCGATCATCACGCGCTTTTACCCTGATCAAGGTATGCATAAAAAATACGATTTGGAAAGATTAATGTAAATAGCTTTTACACTGCGCGAAATATCATAAATTCTTGCAAGATATATCCAATTGTTCCTATGGGAGCTATAGGACATAGACGTCCGATCGGGGCGATTTTCAAACTTGATCTGCGTACACATGTTTTAGGACGATTGTGAAAGTTTCAGATTGCTAGCTTTTAAACTGAGCTCGCGAACGGTATTGAACCAGACGGACAGACGGACATGGCTATATCGACTCCCCTATTGATCCTGATGAAGAATATATATACTTTATGGGGTCGGAAACGTCTCCTTCACTGCGTTACAAAATTTTGACCAAAATTATAATACCCTCTGCTAGGGTATAAAAAAATAATAATAATAATAATAATAATAATAATAATAATAATAATAATAATAATAATAATAATAATAATAATAATAATAATAATAATAATAATAATAATAATAATAATAATAATAATAATAATAATAATAATAAGAATAATAATAATAATAATAATAATAATAATAATAATAATAATAATAATAATAATAATAATAATAATAATAATAATAATAATAATAATAATAATAATAATAATAATAATAATAATAATAATAATAATAATAATAATAACGAGGACGGAAGCTAACTTCGGCAAGCCGAAGTTTTAAAACCCTTGCAGACTTAGTCGAAATTGATAAAATTGTTTAGTGTAAACTGACGGACAGACGGACAGACGGACATGGCTATATCGACTCCCCTATTGATCCTGATCAAGAATATATATACTTTATAGGGTCGGAAACGTCTCCTTCACTGCGTTACAAACTTCTGGCCAAAATTATAATACCCTCTGCAAGGGTATAAAAAGATTAGCTATACGTAATTAATTTTATTTTTAAATAGCGGCTGTAGTATGTACTTGTCTGATTGGCAGCAAGTTTTACCCTGAGCAAGGTATACATAAATAAATTAAATAAATTGCATAGTTTCGTGCCAATAGCTTTTATACTGCAAAATTGTCATATACAAATAGGGAAAAAAGGGATATTTTCGCAGCCTTTAACAATTTTTCCTACGGAAGCTATACGATATAGACGTCCAATCGGCAAGCGCTTTTACCCTGATCAAGGTATGCGTAAATAAATAAGACTTGGAAAAATGTATGTCAATAGCTTATACACTGCGCGAAATATTCTAAAAAACATGAAATTTTGACCGATTTCACCGTACTGTTCCTATGGGAGCTATAGGATATAGACGTCCGATCAGCACGCGCTTTTACCTTGATGAAGGAATGCATAAAAAAATACGATTTGAAAAAATGTATAGCAATAGCTTTTACACATCGCGAAATATTATGAAAAACATCAAATTTGGACCGATTTTACCCTATTGTTCCTATGGGAGCTATAGGATATAGACGTCCGATCGTCACGCGCTTTTACCCTGATCAAGGTACGCATAAAAAAATAAGATTTGGAAAGATTTATGTCAATAGCTTTTACACTGCGCGAAATATCCTAAAAATCATTAAATTTTAACCGATTTTACCCTATTGTTCCTATGGGAGCTATAGGATATAGACGTCCGATCATCACGCGCTTTTACCTTGATCAAGGTATGCATAAAAAAATACGATTTGGAAAGATTAATGTAAATAGCTTTTACACTGCGCGAAATATCATAAATTCTTGCAAGATATATCCAATTGTTCCTATGGGAGCTATAGGATATAGACGTCCGATCGGGGCGATTTTCAAACTTGATCTGCGTACACATGTTTTAGGACGATTGTGAAAGTTTCAGATTGCTAGCTTTTAAACTGAGCTCGCGAACGGTATTGAACCAGACGGACAGACGGACATGGCTATATCGACTCCCCTATTGATCCTGATCAAGAATATATATACTTTATGGGGTCGGAAACGTCTCCTTCACTGCGTTACAAACTTTTGACCAAAATTACAATACCCTCTGCAAGGGTATAAAAATAATAATAATAATAATAATAATAATAATAATAATAATAATAATAATAATAATAATAATAATAATAATAATAATAATAATAATAATAATAATAATAATAATAATAATAATAATAATAATAATAATAATAATAATAATAATAATAATAATAATAATAATAATAATAATAATAATAATAATAATAATAACAATAATAATAATAATACTATCGAGGACGGAAGCTAACTTCGGCAAGCCGAAGTTTTAAAACCCTTGCAGACTTAGTCGAAATTGATAAAATTGTTTAGTGTAAACTGACGGACAGACGGACATGGCTATATCGACTCCCCTATTGATCCTGATCAAGAATATATATACTTTATAGGGTCGGAAACGTCTCCTTCACTATGTTACAAACTTCTGACCAAAATTATAATACCCTCTGCAAGGGTATAAAATAATAATAATAATAATAATAATAATAATAATAATAATAATAATAATAATAATAATAATAATAATAATAATAATAATAATAATAATAATAATAATAATAATAATAATAATAATAATAATAATAATAATAATAATAATAATAATAATAATAATAATAATAATAATAATAATAATAATAATAATAATAATAATAATAATAATAATAATAATAATAATTATAATAATAACGAGGACGGAAGCTAACTTCGGCAAGCCGAAGTGTTAAAACCCTTGCAGACTTAGTCGAAATTGATAAAATTGTTTAGTGTAAACTGACGGACAGACGGACAGACGGACATGGCTATATCGACTCCCCTATTGATCCTGATCAAGAATATATATACTTTATAGGGTCGGAAACGTCTCCTTCACTATGTTACAAACTTCTGACCAAAATTATAATACCCTCTGCAAGGGTATAAAATAATAATAATAATAATAATAATAATAATAATAATAATAATAATAATAATAATAATAATAATAATAATAATAATAATAATAATAATAATAATAATAATAATAATAATAATAATAATAATAATAATAATAATAATAATAATAATAATAATAATAATAATAATAATAATAATAATAATAATAATAATAATAATAATAATAATAATAATAATAATAATAATAATAATAATAATAATAATAATAATAATAATAATAATAATAATAATAATAATAATAATAATAATAATAATAATAATAATAATAATAATAATAATAATAATAATAATAATAACGAGGACGGAAGCTAACTTCGGCAAGCCGAAGTTTTAAAACCCTTGCAGACTTAGTCGAAATTGATAAAATTGTTTAGTGTAAACTGACGGACAGACGGACAGACGGACATGGCTATATCGACTCCCCTATTGATCCTGATCAAGAATATATATACTTTATAGGGTCGGAAACGTCTCCTTCACTGCGTTACAAACTTCTGACCAAAATTATAATACCCTCTGCAAGGGTATAAAAAGATTAGCTATACGTAATTAATTTTATTTTTAAATAGCGGCTGTAGTATGTACTTGTCTGATTGGCAGCAACTTTTACCCTGAGCAAGGTATACATAAATAAATTAAATAAATTGCATAGTTTCATGCCAATAGCTTTTATACTGCAAAATTGTCATATACAAATAGGGAAAAAAGGGATATTTTCGCAGCCTTTAACAATTTTTCCTACGGAAGCTATACGATATAGACGTCCAATCGGCAAGCGCTTTTACCCTGATCAAGGTATGCGTAAATAAATAAGACTTGGAAAAATGTATGTCAATAGCTTATACACTGCGCGAAATATTCTAAAAAACATGAAATTTTGACCGATTTCACCGTATTGTTCCTATGGGAGCTATAGGATATAGACGTCCGATCAGCACGCGCTTTTACCTTGATGAAGGAATGCATAAAAAAATACGATTTGAAAAAATGTATAGCAATAGCTTTTACACATCGCGAAATATTCTGAAAAACATCAAATTTGGACCGATTTTACCCTATTGTTCCTATGGGAGCTATAGGATATAGACGTCCGATCGTCACGCGCTTTTACCCTGATCAAGGTACGCATAAAAAAATAAGATTTGGAAAGATTTATGTCAATAGCTTTTACACTGCGCGAAATATCCTAAAAATCATTAAATTTTAACCGATTTTACCCTATTGTTCCTATGGGAGCTATAGGATATAGACGTCCGATCATCACGCGCTTTTACCCTGATCAAGGTATGCATAAAAAAATACGATTTGGAAAGATTAATGTAAATAGCTTTTACACTGCGCGAAATATCATAAATTCTTGCAAGATATATCCAATTGTTCCTATGGGAGCTATAGGATATAGACGTCCGATCGGGGCGATTTTCAAACTTGATCTGCGTACACATGTTTTAGGACGATTGTGAAAGTTTCAGATTGCTAGCTTTTAAACTGAGCTCGCGAACGGTATTGAACCAGACGGACAGACGGACAGACGGACATGGCTATATCTCCTTCACTGCGTTACAAACTTTTGACCAAAATTATAATACCCTCTGCAAGGGTATAAAAATAATAATAATAATAATAATAATAATAATAATAATAATAATAATAATAATAATAATAATAATAATAATAATAATAATAATAATAATAATAATAATAATAATAATAATAATAATAATAATAATAATAATAATAATAATAATAATAATAATAATAATAATAATAATAATAATAATAATAATAATAATAATAATAATAATAATAATATTTTTTTTTTTTTTTTTTTTTTTTGGGCTGAGGGGGAAAATGCCTTCTGCATCTCACACTACCGTCGTATGTGTGGTATGTGGGGCTTGCACCCACTAAAAACCCCTCCTCATCAGGCCTGTATCCACTTCGGAAAAGCTTCCGCATTACTTCAAAGTGGGGCCTCTTGCGCGCGATGCGCGTTCATCTACTCATACAAAGCTCTAAGGCTCGTCTCTACTTCAATGCCAATTTATACCGTAGTAGATATCCATTGGCACCCAAGGAGAGGCGATCCCCAGAGCCCGTCTGATGGTCTGCGTCCAGCCTGCCCTTTTTATACCCTTTCATCAAGGTCTAATTTCTTCAAGCGCAGAATGTCTCCGATAAAAGCGGCTACTGCTCTCCAGTTCTCTTCACTTTCGCACATCTTGGCGACTATAGTTTCCGGCGTAATCTGTCCGATCGCTCGTGACAGGATATTTCGTTGCTGCGCGAATTGGGTACAATAAAACACTGTGTGTTCTGCGTTGTCGGCTTCCGCATCAGCGTAAATACAGCTGGCTTCCGTGCTTTTGCCCATCTTATTTAGAAAGAAACTAAAATAACCGTGACCTGTGAGCACTTGGGTGACGTAGTAGTCTACATCCCCGTGTCGTCTCTCAACCCAGCTTTTAAGGTCGGGGATAAGTCTTCTTGTCCATCTTCCAGTGCCTTCGCGTTCCCATCTTTCTTGCCAGGCATTGATGGTCTCTCTTTTTAGAGCCAGAATCGATTGTCTAGATGCTTCTCCAGCTTGTCGGAGGTCGTAGAGGCTCTTGCGTTCTTTCGCTAGCAGGTCTATCGGAACCACGCATGCTAAGACAAGTGCTGCAGCACACGACACCGTGCGATATGCGCTAATTATACGTAAGGCAGAGGTTCTTTGTATAGCCAATAAAGTCTTCAGTCTGCAATTTGTTTTTAGCGAATCAGCCCACACTTCACATCCATACAGAAGAATGGAGTTGTTTGTATTCATTAACAGCTTTCGTCTAGACGCTATTGGTCCACCGATGTTTGCCATAAGTCTACTAAGAGACCTTGTTGTCTCTGCAGCCTTGGTTCTAGCGTTATTAATTTGAGGTCCAAAGGTCAGCTTAGAGTCCAGCCTGACCCCAAGGTACTTTATTGACTTCTGTGTCCGAATAGTTGTCTCAGTGAGCCTTAATTCTATTTCCAGTGGCATCTGCTTTCTGGTGACTAGCAATAGCTCAGTTTTTTCTGAGGCCAGCTGTAAGCCACGAGAGTCCATCCATTCGTTTACCCGAATCATTACTTGATTTAGTATTCGTTGGGCGTACTCAGTATTGCGTGCTGGAATCACTGCGACTATGTCATCCGCATATCCTACGAGAAATGCGTCGCCAGGCATTTCTGTGCTGAGGATATCGTCATAACTGATATTCCACAGTTCCGGTCCTAGTATGGATCCTTGAGCTGCTCCCGAGGTGATGTCCATCCGTTTTTCGCCTCTTCTTGTCAGATAAATCAGTTTTCGATTCTGTAGATAGCTGTCTATTATCCGCATCAGGTATTCTGGGATGTGGAAACGTCTGTTTAGCGAATCGATCATGTCCGACCACCTGACACTATTAAACGCATTTTTGACGTCTAGTGTCGCCAAAAGCACAATGGGTCTGGATGCATGGTTGCCCACTTGGCTTGCCAATGCTGCATTAACGACTTCCTGTATTGCTCCGATTGTGGACCTCCCTGGTCGGAACCCGTATTGTCTGCTGGAGAGGCCACCTGATACCTCGACAGCAGCAGCTAGTCGAGGCTTGATCAGCTTTTCCAGTAGCTTTCCAGTCGTGTTGAGCATGCAGAGCGGTCGATAGGCTGATGGGGTTGCAGGGTTCCCCTTTCCTTTGCTTATCAAGACCAACCTCTGTGTTTTCCACGGATCGGGGAATATTCCATACTGCAGGCACTTGTTGTACATATTTAATAGTACATCGGGTCTGCTCTTTGCGATGACTTTAAGAACTTCGGTCGGTATATTGTCGGGTCCCGGTGCTTTTCTATTCTTCATGCTGCCTATTGCCTTAGTTAATTCATCCTCACTGAATAACTCGAAGTGTTCCTCAGATGGCTGGAGTGCAGTGTAAACTGGTCTGATCGGATGGGGCGGAAACAGAGTTTTGACAATGTTATCCATGTGCTCGTCGTCTATATCTGGCAGAGTACTTCTTGACCTAAGCTTCTTCATAACGAGTTTGTACCCCAGACCCCATGGGTCCTTGTTAACGTCATTGCAGAGGGATTTCCATTTATTTCGTTTACTTATGCGAATGGCAATATTAAGAAGCTTTTTCGCCTTCTTGTACTCCTCCTCCTGTGTAGCGAAGTTTCCGCTTCTCCTAGCTCGTGTGAGATGACGCCTATAGCGGAGGCTAGTCTCCCTTAAAGCATTTATCTCGTCCGTCCACCAGTATTCCTCTGCTCCTCGCCTGTGGGGATTGCCAGACATGGTGGACATAGTGCTGCTAACAACGCTCTCCACGCTAGTTCTCTCATTGCTATCGATTTGACTCCTGTCGATTTCTCCTATTAAGAGGTTCTTGTTTAGTCGGTTAACATTCCATCGGTGACTAGTTCGTATTTGATTTCCTACATGATGAACCGTACATCCTTCAGTACTGAAGGATATATACTCGTGGTCGCTTCCATTGTAGATGTCTAAAACTTTCCAGTCTAATATTCTGTGCGCAGAGTTCTCTGATACTAGCGTTATATCAGGTATTGTGCCTGTTTGGCCCATTCGCTGAAACGTCGGAGCTCTACCCACGTTAGCGACTACCAGTCCAACTCTTGCTGACATATTAAGAATTTTTCGGCCTCTGCTGTTGGTTGTTGGCATGCCCCATTCTTCTGCTCTAGAATTGAAGTCACCAGCTACTATAAGGCTCCCATGCATTTGCCGAGCTGTGTCTTCAATCTCATCGATTTTATGTTGGAAAGCTTCTATTGTATCGTTCGGGGTTAGATAACAACTGAATATGGTGAATTCCTTAAGTTGTACATATACGTAGCAGCTACCTCTGCCATCACCGAGACATTGTATGTCACCCGCAGCTGGGATCCATATAGCTGCAGTCTTATATTCATTTTCCAGCCAGATACCGGGTTGTTTCACTCTATATTGCTCGCAGATTATAACCAAATCCACGCAATGTTCCAGTACTATTTGGGACAGCAGATCATCTGCTATACGGCTTCTGTGAAGGTTTGCTTGTAGGATTTTCATATTTGGGTTTTACGGGTACTGGCTGCGCAGTTACTCGTCCCAGGGAAATGATTGAGATCCCTGCGGTTTTCATATGCACACAGGCAACATTTCGGTGTCTTCGTGCAGTTTCTCATCTTGTGCCCCGTCTCTCCACACCTAATACAGAGATCTCTCCTGTCTGGTCCCGAGCAATCCCTTTGTAGGTGGCCTACCCCAAAGCATCTGAAGCAGCGTGTAACTTCGATGCACCGTTTCACTCGGCATCGCGTCCATCCAATCTTGATTCTTGGCTCCTTAAGAATTTTAGCTGCTTCTTCTGTTGGCAATATAACGAATGCACGTTTTTGCTCAGAACTGTTTGCGCCAGTTAGTCTCACTTTGACTTCCTGACTCTGCTCGCCTATAATAGACTTGATTGCAGTTATGACTTCCTCCTCATTTGTCAGACTGTCTAGGTCTCGTATCTCCAACTTGCTCAACGGCCTGATAGTCTTCACTGTGGCGTTTTCTTTGAGCGTGTGCTTAATGCTTTCGCAAAGCTTCTCGGACTTACTTCCTTTTGATAACTCGAGAAGCAAATCCCCTGACTTGGTTTTCCTGACTGATCGGATGGCTGATTCGGTCTCGTCAGGCTTCGGCGTAGCTCCTGCCTTCTGCGGGCTTAACCAATACAGCTTCTGGGCGGGATCTTGACCGTACTTTAGAGTTTTCTCCTTTCCTCTCAGGGTTAACATTAACTGCTTTGTTCGTTTCCTCTGTTTGAGATGTTTTGGGTTTTCCCTTCTTCCGAGTCACTGTCTTAAAGCCGTCCTTCGCTTCCTTACTTTTCGGCTTTTTAAATGCCTCTTGCTCGGCCGGGCTAGAAGCAACCCGCTTTTTTCGGGACGAAACTGGTGTGTCAGTTTCCTGCAGCTTTTTGTTGGCTTCAGCCGCTGAGTTCGTTTCCTTGACTCTCTGTGTTTCGGCTGTCTTCCAGCTTTTCCTGTAGTTTCCGACAATATCAAGGAGTTCGCTCAGTTCTGACGCTCCGTCTTTCACATCCATACTGATGTTTCGCTGCTTTAGCATAGCATGCTTCATTTTTCGAAGCACTGCTCTGCATTTCTCGATCGTTTCCTCTTCTAGTGCTCTCATTTTATAGATGAGCTCTTGTCTTGGGGAGCCTACCGCAGGTCTGACATCTTGGGATGAAGCAGGGGTTTGCTGATCCTCGTGCAGTATTGCCGTAGATGGGTTTGGTTGTTCCTCCAGATGAACCTCTTGCGCCGTCTTTCCTTCTTCTGTAACGCCTTGATCTGGCGACCTCATTATTTTTCTACTCTTCTGGAATGCTCCTCTCTCTTCTTCTTGGGTTTTACTATTGTTCTGCATGCTATATGGGTCCAAACTTTAAGTCGCTATCTCCTCACATATGTACAGTCCTCCACGATGCCCCCATGGGTCCCTATGCAAGCAGTGAGGTTCATGCGAGGGTTGACGCAGGTCCTTATGGGTACCTGCGTTCAGAGCCAGGACGGATGTTAAGCAGGAGTTGTCTCAACTGCACCTGTACCATCGGTTCCGCGATGATGTGATTAGAACGTATTTAAAGACTCGCCAAGTTTTAAAAGGACGGAGGTAACTTCAGCATTAGCCCAGCAGCCATTTAACCAGAGTTTCAATCTGGGTACTCAGGTGTTGGAATGCCGCTGTCATCAGCGGGGACCTTCTTTAGTGTCTGCCGATCTGAAAAAAGACAATTGTGTAGCCGCCCAATATGGGTCAGACGCTAACCCAGACGCCGCCCTCTTAGGGAACAGACGCGAACGGGATTTAAAAGCCGCCTTCTCACCTTAGCAAGTACCTTGTCGGTTGACAGAGATACAAGTTACCGGGACCGCCACGTGGAGGCGGTGAGATACTTGAAGCAGTTCTGCATGGATCATGCTGGGCTTTGCTATGTTAAAGCCAACCAGACACTTTGCCATGCAGAAACAGCTCCCGGTCCCATAATAATAATAATAATAAATAATAATAATAATAATAATAATAATAATAATAATAATAATAATAATAATAATAATAATAATAATAATAATAATAATAATAATAATAATAATAATAATAATAATAATAATAATAATAATAATAATAATAATAATAATAATAATAATAATAATAATAATAATAATAATAATAATAATAATAATAATAATAATAATAATAATAATAATAATAATAATAATAATAATAATAATAATAATAATAATAATAATAATAATAATAATAATAATAATAATAATAATAATAATAATAATAATAATAATAATAATAATAATAATAATAATAATAATAATAATAATAATAATAATAATAATAATAATAATAATAATAATAATAATAATAATAATAATTTTTTTTTTTTTTTTTTTTTTTTTTGGGCTGGAGGGGGAAAATGCCTTCTGCATCTCACACTACCGTCGTATGTGTGGTATGTGGGGCTTGCACCCACTAAAACCCCCCCTCATCAGGCCTGTATCCACTTCGGAAAAGCTTCCGCATTACTTCAAAGTGGGGCCTCTTGCGCGCGATGCGCGTTCACCTACTCATACAAAGCTCTAAGGCTCGTCTCTACTTCAATGCCAATTTATACCGTAGTAGATATCCATTGGCACCCAAGGAGAGGCGATCCCCAGAGCCCGTCTGATGGTCTGCGTCCAGCCTGCCCTTTTTATACCCTTTCATCAAGGTCTAATTTCTTCAAGCGCAGAATGTCTCCGATAAAAGCGGCTACTGCTCTCCAGTTCTCTTCACTTTCGCACATCTTGGCGACTATAGTTTCCGGCGTAATCTGTCCGATCGCTCGTGACAGGATATTTCGTTGCTGCGCGAATTGGGTACAATAAAACACTGTGTGTTCTGCGTTGTCGGCTTCCGCATCAGCGTAAATACAGCTGGCTTCCGTGCTTTTGCCCATCTTATTTAGAAAGAAACTAAAATAACCGTGACCTGTGAGCACTTGGGTGACGTAGTAGTCTACATCCCCGTGTCGTCTCTCAACCCAGCTTTTAAGGTCGGGGATAAGTCTTCTTGTCCATCCTCCAGTGCCTTCGCGTTCCCATCTTTCTTGCCAGGCATTGATGGTCTCTCTTTTTAGAGCCAGAATCGATTGTCTAGATGCTTCTCCAGCTTGTCGGAGGTCGTAGAGGCTCTTGCGTTTTTTCGCTAGCAGGTCTATCGGAACCACGCATGCTAAGACAAGTGCTGCAGCACAAGACACCGTGCGATATGCGCTAATTATACGTAAGGCAGAGGTTCTTTGTATAAGCCAATAAAGTCTTCATTTGTTCATTTGGTTTTTAGCGCATACTCCCCATCTTTACAGAAAAACGGAGTAATTGATTTTTTTGAATACATTAACGGCTTTCGTCATGGGTCTATTGGTCCTCCGCAATTTGCCTTAGGTCCCCTGTTACCTTCGTTGTCTCTGGTTCTATAGTTCTAACTTTGAGGGTGGGGGGAGGGGTTTTGACAATGTGATTCATTTTGTCGTCGTCTATATCTGGCAGAGTACTTCATATTAGCCTTTCTATAACGAGTTTGTACCCCGTTACTGGTCGGTTTCAATGAACTTGATGGGAGGGTTCTAATTTTTTTTTGTTTACCTATTCGAGATGGCAATATTAAGAAGCTTTTTTCGCCTTCTTGTACTCCTCCTCCTGTGTAGCGAGGTGTCCGCTTCTCCTAGCTCGTGTGAGATGACGCCTGGTGTGGAGGCTAGTCTCCCTTAAAGCATTTTCTCGTCCATCCACCAGTATGCCTCTGCTCCTCGTTGAGGTATTGCAAAATCACAAGCTCTTTTTATGGTAGACCATAGTGCTGCTAACAACGCTCTCCACGCTAGTTCTCTGATTGCTATCGATTTGACTCCAGTCAATTTCTCTAATAAGAGGTTCTTGTTCTAGTCGGTTAACATTCCATCGTGTGACTAGTTCGTGTTTGATTTCCTACATAATGAACCGTACATCCTTCAGTACTAAAGGATATATATTCTTGGTCGCTTCCATTGTAGATGTCTAAAACTTTCCAGGTCTAATATTCTGTGCGCAGAGTTCTCTGATACTAGCGTTATATCAGGTATGTGCCTGTTTGGCCCCATTCGCTGAAACGTCGGAGCTCTACCTACGTTAGCGACTACCAGTCCAACTCTTGCTGACATATTAAGAATTTTTCGGCCTCTGCTGTTGGCTGTTGGCATGCCCCATTCTTCTGCTCTACAATTGAAGTCACCAGCTACTATAAGGCTCCCAGTGGTTTGCCGAGCTGTGTCTTCAATCTCATCGATTTTGTGTTGGAAAGCTTCTCATTGTATCGTTCGGGGTTAAATAACAACTGAATATGGTGAATTCCTTAATTTGTACATATACGTAGCAGCTACCTCTGCCATCACCGAGACATTGTATGTCACCTGCAGCTGGGATCCGTATAGCTGCAGTCTTATATTCATTTTCCAGCCAGATACCGGGTTGTTTCACTCTATATTGCTCGCAGATTATAACCAAATCCACGCAATGTTCCAGTACTATTTGGGACAGCAGATCATCTGCTATATGGCTACTGTGAAGGTTTGCTTGGAGGATTTTCATATTTGGGTTTACGGGTACTGGCTGCGCAGTTACTCTTCCCAGGGAAATGATTGAGAGCCCTGCGGTTTTCATATGCACACAGGCAAACATTTCGGTGTCTTCGTGTGCGAGTTTCTCATCTTGTGCCCCGTCTCTCCACACCTAATACAGAGATCTCTCCTATCTGGTCCCAGGCAATCCCTTTGTGGGTGGCCTGCACCAAAGCATCTGGAAGCAGTGTAACTTCGATGCATAATAATAATAATAATAATAATAATAATAATAATAATAATAATAATAATAATAATAATAATAATAATAATAATAATAATAATAATAATAATAATAATAATAATAATAATAATAATATAATAATAATATATAATATATGTAATAATAAAAAAAGTAATAATAATAATAATAATAATAATAATAATAATAATAATAATAATAAATAATAACAAGAAAGGAAAAGCTAACTCGGGCGGAGCCGAAGTTGATATACCCTTGCAGAATATTCTGTAAATAATATTCTCCAAAATTATTCATATGATGCATTCTTAATACTAATAAAAATGCCAACTTCCTAACTTTAAAAACATAAAATTTCAAATCGTTTCAATCGTTTCAGTTATATGGCAGCTATAGGATGTAGTCGGCCCGATCCCTATAAAATTTGGTAGGTCGGATTGAGTTGGCCAAATATAAAACCCATAGAAAATCCCAACTTCCTAACTCTAAAAACACCAAAGTTATGCTATTTCCTATCGTTATATGGGAGCTATAGGATATATTCGGCCGATGCTTATGAAATTTGGTAGGTCGAATTGATTGGCCAAATAAAGAAGCCATAGAAAATCCCAACTTCCTAACTTTCACAAAACAGCAGAGTTATGGCATTTCCCTATCGTTCAGTTATATGGCAGCTATAGGATATAGCCGGCCGATCCCGGCCGTACCGACTTATATACCCGTTCAAAGGGAAAGAAGAGTGTGTGCAAAGTTTCAATTCGATATCTTTAAAACTGAGACTAGTTCGCAGTAGAAACAGACAGACGGGCAGACAGACGGACAG
>JAECXW010000592.1:600000-829861 GCA_018153365.1 Drosophila fuyamai | reverse complement strand
TAGCTGAGTAACGGGTATCTAATAGTCGAGGCACTCGACTATAGCGTTCTCTCTTGTTTTTTTTATTTTAAAGACCCTTTTGCTTATGCCACACTTCCTGCAGGGCTGCGTTTTTGGTCAAGAGATTGGTCCCTAAGAAATGAAATTACTCGAAAAGTCGCACGAGGCGCACAATGAGACAATATTTTCTGAATCGGCAATTAATGACTCTACAAAATGGATATAAACACTCCCTGAACAAAGTTAAACATTTTTTTAAAACTCTATTGAAAGTTAAACTTTCTTTCCAAAACCCAAACGAAAACATCACCTGCTAGATTTACAAATTGTTAGAATTGGACGCACATATTAAGCTAGATATAAGTATTTACACAAAGTAAATACCTGGAGAATTAGAAATCATTTCAAATTTGACTGTTTTACGTCATTTTGTTGCAGAGATAATGATTTGAAAGTGAGCTTCAAAATTAAGCAAAAAGTAAACAAACCACGTGCGGTTGCAACAGCTGACTTTAACAGTTGGTATTAAAATACCAGACTTTTAAGTTAACATTTGCGGTATATTACCGAACAGCATGATGTTTTCTTAATACATTTAAAAAAACAAAATTTTAATCGGCATACTTTTAAAAAATACATTTATTCCAAAAAATCGGGCAAATTCCCCATAGTGCAATGTAAATACATATGTATGTAAAGTTGGTATTATAAGTGGTATATTTAAATTAACAGTACGCTGAGATATTAAATAAATGATCAATGTTTACAGCAACGTTCTTAGCTTCTAATTTTAACTTGAGCAACTGAAGGCAACTTTAGGCAACTTTGACGACTTTTAAATGCGACCGCTTCTTACGACTTCCTTCTGCGAATGAATCTCCGTCGTAATTCCTTCTCCGGTTTCTCATTCAGCTGTTCTCTAGATCGCTGAATACCATTCACAACGAGGGAGTTGTATACTAGCTGTGCTCTTCTGCCTTAACCCTTTACACTCGGCCCTCCTGCTCATCTTCATCTGACCCAGATGAAACAAATTCATCGTCGTTATCATATATGAACCGCCATAGCTTCATGTTGTCGCAGCTGGTGCTTGTGGAATTGGGTCCTTCTATTTGAGCTGCCTTGCGGACGTTGTACCGCCCGTTTTGCTTAACTTGAACGACTTCGTATGGTCCTAAGTATGGACTTGCTAGCTTTCTTCCTGCAACGAATTGAGTCCTCTTGATTGCGACGAGATCACCCAACCTATAGATGTGAGCTTGCTTCCGCCCCCTGTCGTAGTTTCGCTTGTATACTTGTTGAGCAGCTTCAATGTTTTTCTTTGCTTCTTGTCGCATTAAGTCTCGCTCAAGGTTGTATTGGGAAACAAACTCCTCGTTTAAAATCTCATGCAAACGCTCCTCTGCCTGGCTGTACATCTTTGTGCCAAATAAAAGCTCAAAGGGTGAAAGCTTTGTTGAGCAATGCACTTGTGAGTTTATGGCCTTTTGCACCTGAGGCACATACTTGAACCACTTGCTTGGTTCTTCAGTAGACATTTTGGCGATGACAGCGATAATCGATCGGTTAATCCGCTCGACTTGGCCGTTTCCACGAGCAACTCCAGTAGTTGAGCATACGTGATCCACTTTGTTGCTATTCAGCCACTCTTCAAACACACCAGATGTAAAGGCTGCTCCTCGATCGCTGACAACTCGTTTCGGAAACCCAAAAACATTCGACCATTCGGTAAATCTCCTGATGACTTCTTCGCATCCGGTCGTTTTCGTGGGGTAAAGCCAAACAAATTTTGCGAAGCCATCTACAATTGCCAGAATATATTTGTACTGCTTCGAAGTGGTGTCCATCGGCCCCAAGTGATCCACATGTAGCGTATGCAGTGGAACATCTCCTTTGGCTATGCAGTGGAGGAGACCTTCTTGCTTTCCCAACTTCTTACTGTAAATAATGCATTTAATACAGTTGGCAATAAAATTCGTTACCTTCCGCTCCAAATGAGGGATCCAAAACTGTTGCTTTACGGAATGAACGGTCTTCTGTACTGC
Source organism: Drosophila fuyamai (assembly GCA_018153365.1). Classification (NCBI taxonomy): domain Eukaryota; kingdom Metazoa; phylum Arthropoda; class Insecta; order Diptera; family Drosophilidae; genus Drosophila; species Drosophila fuyamai. Next base: position 827,816 of record JAECXW010000592.1, on the reverse strand, counting down.
AAAGTGGCCGACTTCGTGTGACTCTCGAATTATTTCTTTCTCCATGGATTTCGGGACAACTATAAGGTCATTTCCATCGACTGTACGGTAGAGGATATCTCCTTTGATCTTGAAGTTTTGGTATGGACGTTCCTGGAGGATTACGAGAATCGCCTTGATGTACTCATCGTTCTGTTGTATGCTCTTAATACGGGCTGCTACTTCTGCTGTGACGATCCTGACTAACTGTGGATGCCGGCTCAAGTGATCCACGTGCTTCATCTTTTCTCCTGGCTTGTGAACAACATCGCAGCTAAAATCCTGAAGATACATCACGTATGCTGCAACTTCGCGAGGAATATCGTCTTTTCTTGTAGTGTCTTTAAACGCTGAGCAATCCGTGACGAGTTTGAAGTGGATGCCCATGAGGTAATGTCGAAACTTCCTGAGCGCTAAATAAATCGCCTTTGCCTCGAGGATATAGCTGTGTCGCTCGGCCTCTGAAGCTGTCGTCTTCTTACTCCAGAAATATACAGGGTGCAGTTGTCCTTCAAACATCTGAAGTAAGACTGCCCCAAAACCATCCTTACAGGCATCCGTGTGTAGCTCAGTATGTGCTGTTCTGCAGTATATGTTTAGCACCGGTTCGTTGGTTAGAATCTTCTTAAGCTCCTGAAGTGACTGCAGCTCTGGACTTCCTATTTTGAATTCGACGTCCTTTCTTAGAAGATTGGTCAACGGTCGAGCAATATTTGCATAACCTGGAATAAATTTTCTAAAAAAAACCTGTTAGTCCAAGGAATGACTGTACCGCTCTAATGTTTCTTGGAGTTTTAAATCTGTTTACGGCTGATGTTTTTTCTTCGCCTGGCCATATTCGTCCATTTTCCACGGTATGTCCCAAAAAGTGTATGCGGGATTGCATAAAGCTACATTTTTTCCATTTAATTTTTAGCCCAAACTGAACTGCTGTCTCCAATACACGACTTGTTTTGCTCATACACTCGTCAGCAGTGGGTGCATATATAATTATATCATCCATATATAATTGCATTACGTCGTCATTGATCAAGTCTTGGAATATTTGATTCAGATATCTGATAAATGCAGCCGGAGAATTTTTGAAACCAAAAGGAGTTCTATTAAACTCGAACAATCCTTCTTTTGTTACAAAGGCAGTTAATGGTTTGCTTGCCTCTTCCACTGCAACGTGAAAAAAACCGTTCTCCAGATCGAGCGTAGAAAAAATGGAAGCCTCTTGTAATTTTTCCAGTACCTCTTCCATCAAGGGCACTGGAAAACGATCAGCCAATACCATACTATTTAGTTTTCTATAGTCAATACAAATTCGAAGCGTACCGTCTTTCTTTTTGACTACGACGACTCTGCTGGCTACGTTTGATGCTGACTTACGTATTATTCCTTGGGCCAACCATTCATCAACTTGCTTCTTTACTGCCTCTGCTTCGTTTACGGACAGACGAGATGGAGACTGATGAAATGGTTTTATTACGCCATCCGGAGTGATCCTCAGTTCGACTGGGCATTGCTTCAAAGTTACTGGTGGTATCTGCTGGACTTCTTCGATGAGTTTGGTCACTGATTCTACGTACGGGGGAGCAACAGTAAACAAGTTAGATGCTTCTACAATGTTATACACATCTGAGCCAAGGCTACTTGGTTCTTTCGGTTCAGCTCTTAGGCCCGTTAACTTAAAGCCATAGTCGTCGCAGCAAAATGAAAACTTCCTGGTAAAATCATGTCCTAGCAAAGCACCACAGTCGATCACGTTATCAGGCACGACCAAAAACTTTTGTTGTGTGAACAACTGGTCAGCAAGAACATCGGCTGTAAAGAATCCAATCGGTCTTGTTTTTTTCTGTCCCAGACCGCTTAGCAATGATACACTTTTATAAATTTCTATGTCTTCTATCTTTTCAGCAACATTCTTTGTCACCAGTGATACGTCCGATCCTGTATCGATTAGGCATTCAATGTCCACACCATTTATAGAGATCACCTTGCTGCGGCTTTGATCAACGACCTTGCGAACACTTTCTGTAACTAAAGGGCAATCTCGGGACATATGACCATTTTCATTGCACTTAAAGCATTTTGTCGGAGACTGGCAATCTTTGATTTTATGCTCTGCTGAACCACACTTGAAACAAAATTCTTTCTTTCGCTGGTTTTCTTTCGTTGATGCACCGCTCTTATTCCAGGAACTACGAGGCTTGTCGTCCAGCTGCTCTATGATGCCATACTGCTCTCTGAGTGATTTAAAAGTTTTGCACGAATAAAGAATAGCCTTGTACTCGTTCTTCATATCAACTAGTCCGTTTACAACGTACCGCAGAATCGCTGATTCCTCCACATTACCTGCTCCTGCAATCTGCCGTAGTTGTAATATGTATTCGTGAAATGTTTCGCTCTTTTGTTTCTTCCTGTTTTGTAGCTGGCGATGCACGTCCGCGCTGTTGGTGCTGCTAGCGAACTCATCAATAAGAACGCGTTTCAGCTCGTTGTAGTCACTCACACACACAGACTGTAAAAACAATTTAGCATTGCCAGCCATCTTTCCTCTTGCTTGCACATACATCTGGTTAAATGTGAGCTCGTATGCGTCTGCATTTTGTTCAAAAATGTCGAACCACTGCTGAACTGCTTGACCGTCAAAATCGTTAACAACTTTTTCGAAATTATCATGTTGCGGTTTAACGTAAGTACTTGTGTTCTCGTCAATTTGAATTTTTAAAGAGAGCAACTGAAGTATACCATCCATTTGCTTTTTCATCTCAGCAACATCCATTCGACTGTTTTCCTCACCCATTGTCTCGTTCTGATCCTCTTCCACCTCTTTTAGATCTTGATTTTCTTGCTTCTTTTTTGCTGGCGTTCGACGCGTCATTTATGATTGAATGGTGAGACTTGTCTTTGAATTTCACAACTTGGCTACTTAGTGTTTTTTCTTATTCTGCGTAACTCTTTTAATTTCTTTCACTTATTTGGTTATCTCAGACCCGGTGCGAGCCCCCAAATGTAAAGTTGGTATTATAAGTGGTATATTTAAATTAACAGTACGCTGAGATATTAAATAAATGATCAATGTTTACAGCAACGTTCTTAGCTTCTAATTTTAACTTGAGCAACTGAAGGCAACTTTAGGCAACTTTGACGACTTTTAAATGCGACCGCTTCTTACGACTTCCTTCTGCGAATGAATCTCCGTCGTAATTCCTTCTCCGGTTTCTCATTCAGCTGTTCTCTAGATCGCTGAATACCATTCACAACGAGGGAGTTGTATACTAGCTGTGCTCTTCTGCCTTAACCCTTTACATGTATATGCTTACATACATACACACATACGCCATTGTTTGACTCAGACCTCCAATTTGGCTAACTTGATTTGATTTGCATAGTTCTTGGGATATAGTTCGGTATTGACAAATGAAAACCATCGCAATTTCCTTTAATAGAAATCCTTATCGAGAATTAACGTTGACTATGTTGAGCACTTTGGCCAGCTGTTCCAAAGTCATCCGTTAGATGGCGCTATTGGTACCACGGGCCATGAAAGGCGGAAATGTAGGCGCTAGCCAGGCCTAAGCGTTTAATGGGTTTTTGGGCGTTAGAGTGGGCGTGGCAAACTTTTATTAGGCCAATCGATAGGTATTGACGAAACAAATACATATCAATTAAAATTTTCAAAATAGCATCAAAACGGTGGCCACAGCTTGTGGCTTGTGGGCGTCAGAGGGGGCGTGGCACCATTTTGAAACAAACTTGCGCTGCGTAGGAACTCCTAAAATCTACATGCAAAATGCCAATCTTCTAGCTTTTATAGTTTCCGAGATCTCAGCGTTCATACGGACAGACAGACAGACAGACGGACAGACAGACGGACATGGCTAGATCGACTCGGCTAGTGATCCTGAACAAGAATATATATACTTTATAGGGTCGGAAACGCTTCCTTCTACCTGTTACATACTTTTGCACGAATACAATATACCCTTTTACTCTACGAGTAACGGGTATAAACACTCAGCATTCAGCAGAGAGTAGTTTTGAGAATGTTATACAAGAAACCCGAAAGCCCTTAAACCAGTTTAAGCAACAATTGCTAATAGCAACAGGGAGGTATACAATATATGAGTCAATAAACTCATTTGGAAATACAAGGCATATAATAGAATATAATACTCCAGAAAATTTGGTATCAATTCTAAGGGAATATATTCCACCAAATATAACTATAGGAATTCATTGTACTTTAGAAGATTTTTATAGAATACAAAAACCACTTAGAGATAATTTTATTAATACATTTTTATATACGAAAATATTTGTCCAAGATGTCGAAAATGCGGAAGACCAGGCTCTTATTATCACGGAAACTCATTGTAGATCTCATAGAGGGCTTGATGAAAATTATAAGCAAATATGTAGATTATATTATTGGCCGAATTTATACATGAAACTTAAAGAATATATTAAAAATTGTCAAATCTGTAATTAGAATAAATACGATAGACACCCAGTGCAAATTCCTATCGGAGAGGCACCTATTCCATAAATAGAGGGTGAAAATTTACATATTGATATATATTATGCTCAAAATTTAGTATTCATTACTTGTATAGATTCCTATTCAAAATATTTGATAGTTAAAGAAATCCAAAATAAATTAAATATAGAAATAAAGTTTCGGAAATTTTACAACAATTTCCATTAGCCAAAAATTATAATGTTAGACAACGAGCCAAGTTTTACATCTTCCCAATTTAAATCTTTTGCACAAAGAAATGGGTTATCATTATATTTCGCTGACCCACGGCATAGTACCTCCAATGGACAAATTGAAAGGGCACACTCGACACTGACAGAAATTGCCCGTTGCATTAAAGACGAGCTTAATTTAGTCGATTATTCGGAAATTATTATTAGAGCTGCACAAAAATATAATTTAACCATACACTCAATTACTAATCAACGACCATATGACATATTATTTAATAAAATTAAGCATGATACAACTCCCCAACTGCTTAAACAAGCTCAGAAAAAAATGTGAGATTTTCACAATAAAAATAAACGAGAGAAAAACTATCACGTAGGTGAGGTGATTTTTGAAAAAAAAAACACGGGGAAAGAAACAAACTTAATTCAAGATACAAAAAACAAGTAGTAAAGGAGAATCATCCTAATAAGGTTATTATTAATAATCGAAACCGTACGATTCATAAAGACAATATTAAATACTAAATAAAAAAAATGTTTAATTTAAAATTCCAGATAATGATATCATTAACTTTCTTATTATTGATGGTGGCTACATCCAAAGCCGAAATTATGGATTATACAAACCATGATTTCTTCCTTTACAAGGATACCAAAGATGCTCTTATTTATTACTAATATAAGTTTTTAAAAATAAATAATTAATCTTGAATCAGAATTTATAAATACTGACCAGAATTTACATTGGGAAATAGCACAGGATTTAAAAATAATTAAAATACTTATCGCACGAATTATACCCAATAGATCAAAGCGAGGAATTAATGAATTAGGCACTATTTGGAAATGGTTTGCAGGTACTCCAGATCATGATGATTTCATAGCTGTTCAGAATAAAATCAATGATTTAATACAAAATAATAACGATCAATTCGTTATTAACTCTAAAATATTTAAAGAGATAAAAACGTTATCTGATGATTTCAAATCTGCATTTAAAAGTCAAGAAAATCAACTTAGAAAATATCGTTTACGTTTGCTTACTTACGATCTTACAAATTTAATGGATACAATTTCACTTGCAAAAATTGATGTTTTTAACACCAAAATTTTAAACAATGAGGACCTACAAGAAATTTATAAACATGAACAAAAGCCTGTAATTATAACTGACATATTGGATATATCTGAATTTAAAATTGCTTTGCACCAAGACCTTTTTATTATATACATAAAATATCCCATTATTACCGATCGTTGCGAAGTATACAATTCAAGATCAATTTCACATATAGATGGAAAATTATTAATCGAAAATCACGTCGCAAAATGTAAAAACAAGTATTATGTAATGTCTAATTTTAAGAAAGAATTGTTTAATAATTACTGCACAATAAATCCAGAAGGCTCGTGTTTTACAAATTTATTAAATGGAGAAAAAACAAAATGTAAAAAAAATCAGAGAAAAAAATAAAAATGTAGATGTAATCCAAGAGGGAGCCATTTTTGTAAACGGAAAAAATGTATTCAATGACACCCATTTAGAAGGGTCGTATTTAGTAACTTTTAATGGCACTTCTATAATTAAAAATGTAACCTACACTAATGTAGAAAATAAGATATTGGAATGTGATGTCACTGCTCGTAAACATACCAATTTTTTAGCAACCGAATATATAATGTCAAATAATTCGGAACTTTCAATCGATAATATTAACATACTAAATCCTTTTATTCAAATCAAACAAACTCAAATACCAATTTCGTTAATATTGGTAATACTTACATTTATATATTTAATGATTATGCTTATAATTAAATACAGAAAATTTTTAATATTCAAATCACGGCAAACCCATATAGAAATTTATGAAGAAAATAAAATACCTGAAAATGAAAATACCAATATTCCCGACAATGAAAACACCCTAGAAGAAAATATCATTGTCGAACTGACTAATCAATTACAGTCAATATACCCTTCAGTTCCAATGAATCGGGACGATTCAATTTAGGATGGGGGGAGTTATATAGCACATTACTTAGGGCCACCTACAGGATTTATAAACAACTTTGAGCCCAGCCCAATTTCCAAATAATTCAGAATTGATTCCGAGATAAGCCCGTAGTCAGCTATTTCATTCAATTACGTCTTCGACTGGTTCCCACCCATATCATTTCACACTCCGCTTTGAACGGATTCTGTAAACATCCTCAGCCGATATTCTAAACATCGGAGACCCAAAGCGAACCTCAAAGCTCGATAATGTAAACACCGATTTCCGGCAGAATCTCGGAAACGCTTCCTTCTACCTGTTACATACTTTTGCACGAATACAATATACCCTTTTACTCTACGAGTAACGGGTATAAATACCAGGCTGTGGGGCAATCCCTCGCCAAATAAAGAAGGAAGACAATCCAAATAAAAAAGGAAGACAAATTAATTTAGAAGGAAGACTAATAGAAGACCCCAACAAGGATCATCGGCTTGAAGAAGGACAAGTCGTGAGCGAGAATATTTTCTTTTTTTTATATATATTAATTAAGAAAAATTATAAGAAATATAAGAATACAAAGTGGAAGAGTTAATTAAAGATTTTGAAAATATTTTAAAAATGAATCCAGAACAAGCAGGTCCAAGTAATAAAGGGCCTCACAGCGTAATTACCCCTCAAGAGCCTACAAATGCAAATAACACAATGATAAATGTAGGAGAATTAATTAAACAAATTGTTAATTGTGAATTGAATCCATTAAAAGAAGAGATAGTAAGTTTAAAATTACAGCTTGCTAATAAAATAAAGGAAGTTGAAGATTATCAAGTAGAAATAGTTGATCCAAATATTAAATGCGAAACATCTTTTGAGGTCATCAAATCGGTTAGAGAGTATAGGGGTGAAAAAGACAAATATGTTAGCTGGAGGTAATCAGCTGAAATATCTATGGGTCAATATGCCAGAGGTAGCGAAGGATTTTATTCAGCATTATCAATATTAAGAAACAAAATAACAGGGATGGCCAATGACGCATTAACCCATAACGGTACAGTTTTAAACTTCGATGCCATAATGGCCAGACTAGACTTTGTCTACAGTGACAAACGTCCTATCCATATTATTGAACAGGAGTTAAGTGTTCTCAGCCAGGGTAAATTATCCATAATGGACTATTATGGAACAGTCAATAGAAAATTGACTTTATTAATTAACAAAACAATTATGACTTACGGAAGAAACAAACCGATTACTCAAGAAATGAATGAAAAACATAGAAAAACCGCCCTTCGAGTTTTTATAACTGGCCTTAACGGTCAAATTTCCGACATAATCTTTTCTATGAATCCCCAAGATTTACATAATGCTATGGTTATAGTACAGGAACTTCAAAGTAATAGCATGGGAGCACATTTTGCAAATTCGTTTACAACTACACAGAAAAAAATCACCGAGCCCAACCAAAGTGGTAACGGTATAATATTTTTAAACAACAAACCGGGGGCAACTTTTTGTTATATAAAGACAGGAATATATAAAAATAAGAATGAACTTCCAATTTATAAAAGGGTATCCACAGTGAATGGATATTCAATAATTAAATATTATCATATGATAACAATATTTAATATGCGATACACGTTTTATGAAATAGAGGGACTAGAATCAGATTTATTAATAGGATATTATCTATTAAAGAAAATTGGAGCTGTAATCGATACAGCTAAGGGAATACTAAAATTTAATGGAAAAGAAGAAAAATTGAATTACGATAATGGGAACGTTTTAAATCAACATTCTTTATCTGAAGAAAATAGCATTCTTCCGTTAAGAGAATTTATCATAAAAAAATATTTTGATAAAGAGACTCAAGTCAGATCCGATTCTGAAGTGGGCAATCAAAGTGAAAATAGTTTGGGATATAAAAATCCTGAACACGCCGTCGTAGAAATATCCGACAAAATTAAAAGTTCGGGAAATAAAAATCCTGAACACGCCGTCGTAGAAGTATCCGACAAAGATTTAATTAACAATATAAAAATATCATCTTCAAATCAATTAAATGATTTGGAGAATGAGATTCAAAACATTATCAACAAAGAACACTCGAAAATAAACATGCAGATTCCATTTAGAACTGATATTCGAGGTGAAATAAATACAGAAAATGATAGACCCATATATAGTAAACAATATCCGTATGCTTTGTCAGCATCAGATTTTGTAAATTCGGAAATAAACCGAATGTTAAACGAAGAAATTATAAGGCCCAGTAGGAGTCCTTATAATTCCCCTGTATTAGTAGTACCAAAAAAGGGCTTTAACGGAGATGGAACTCCAAAACTCCGTCTCGTAATTGACTTTAAAAAATTAAGCAAAAATACAATACCTGACAGATACCCAATGCAGGATCCTTCAGTAATTTTGTCAAACCTAGAAAAGGCAAAATACTTTTCAACAATTGATTTAGAATCTGGATTTCATCAGATTCTCATGAAAGAAACAGACATTAAAAAAACTCTTTTTCAATAAATAATGGTAAATACGAATTCCTTCGATTGGCTTTCGGGTTAACTAACGCTCCCAGAATTTTCCAAAGAGCAATGGATGATATATTAAGAGATAAAGTTGGTCAAATCTGTCATGTCTATATGGATGACATTATTATTTTTTCAAATACTGTTGAACAACATTACAGAGATTTAATTGTCATAATTAAAATTTTGCTGAACGCAAACATGAAAATTTCTATTGAAAAATCAAAGTTCTTTAAATTAGAAACAAATTTTCTTGGTTACGTTGTATCTCATAATGTGATCAAAACCGATCCCGAAAAAATTTCTACAATTTTAAAATACCCTATTCCAAAAAATATTCGAGAACTTAGAAGCTTCCTAGGCCTAACAGGATATTACAGAAAATTCGTGCAAAATTATGCCAAAATTGCAAAACCATTAACCAAATATTTGGAAGGCGAAACTGGCAAAGTATCTAAAAAAGCTTCACGTAAAACTTTCATACAGTTGGATGATTCAGCTGTAAGAGCTTTTGACGAGCTCAATTAGAATAAGTACAACCCGATTATAATAAAAAATTTACTTTAAACACTGACGCATCTGAGCAATTGGAGCTGTTCTCTCTCAAGAAGGAAAACCAATTACTTTTATTTCTAAAACCTTATCCAAAACTGAACAATTATATGCTACTACATTTAAAAATTTACGGAATTATTTATATGGAGTTAATAACATTGAGATCTATACAGATCATCAACCGTTATCATTTTCCATTTCTCAAAAAAACACAAATATTGAAATGAAGAGATGGTATTCTTTTATTGAAAGTTACTCACCAAAAATTATTTATAAGCCAGGAGTAACAAAGTTGTCGCAGATCAAGAATCCAAATAAATAACTTGACAGAAAGTAATGAATCGGTCTCAGATCAAAACACTTAGCATTCAGCAGAGAGTAGTTTTGAGAATGTTATACAAGAAACCCGAAAGCCCTTAAATCAGTTTAAGCAACAATTGCTAATAGCAACAGGGAGGTATACAATACATGAGTCAATAAACTCATTTGGAAATACAAGGCATATAATAGAATATGATACTCCAGAAAATTTGGTATCAATTCTAAGGGAATATATTCCACCAAATATAACTATAGGAATTAATTGTACTTTAGAAGATTTTTTTAGAATACAAACACCACTTAAAGATAATTTTATTAATACATTTTTATATACGAAAATATTTGTCCAAGATGTCGAAAATGCGGAAGACCAGGCTCTTATTATCACGGAAACTCATTGTAGAGCTCATAGAGGGCTTGATGAAAATTATTAGCAAATATGTAGATTATATTATTGGCCGAATTTATACATGAAACTTAAAGAATATATTAAAAATTGTCAAATCTGTAATCAGAATAAATACGATAGACACCCAGTGCAAATTCCTATCGGAGAGGCACCTATTCCAGAAATAGAGGGTGAAAATTTACATATTGATATATATTATGCTCAAAATTTAATATTCATTACTTGTATAAGTTAACACCTAAAATTATATAAAGACCCAGACATAAGTAAGAGTAAGCATTGATTGCACAACAAATGCCCCCAATAAGTTCACACGAGCTAAGCCACGCGCGCTGAGATTGCACCTTTCGGTCAGCGATCGTGGGAATGCAGAATAGCCAATTTTCAAAGTTGATCGAACTTGGCCAAGTGCATACAACAAAAACTATAACTTGAATGCATTGGCCAATGACAATTAAAACAAGAGAGAACGCTATAGTCGGGTGCCCCGACTATCAGATACCCGTTACTCAGGTAAAAGGAGTGCGAGGGAGATGGAGATAGAAACTTTGATCACGCATAACTTTTTAACGAATGGTCCGGTTTGAAAAATTTCTTCTACATTTCGATAGGTATAGATAAACACAATAAAACTGCATTTTTACTTTTCCGAAATATTTAAATTTATATTTAAATAAAATCGTATATAAGCGATTGTGGGCGTTAAAGGGGGCGTGGTACCTTTTTGAAACAAACTTGCGCTGCGTAGGAACTCCTAAAATCTGCATGCAAAATGCCAATCTTCTAGCTTTTATAGTTTCCGAGATCTCAGCGTTCATACGGACGGACAGACGGACAGACGGACATGGCTAGATCGACTCGGCTAGTGATCCTGAACAAGAATATATATACTTTATAGGGTCGGAAACGCTTCCTTCTACCTGTTACATACTTTTGCACGAATACAATATACCCTTTTACTCTACGAGTAACGGGTATAATTAGCCAACAGCGACAGCGAAGAATAGCAGCAACCAATAATAACAAAGAACGGTAGCAGAAGCAGCAACAGCGGCAGAGACGGCGGCAGCGATGGAACGACGCGTAGTCATAATGAATAATTGTTTAGCTTAATAAAAGTTAGTTCTTAATCCAACTCAATAAAGAAAAGTTTGATTTTTTTTTAAATAAAATTATAATCAATCTTTTAACTGGCGCCCGAACAGGGACCTGATTAAAAGCCGCGAAAGGATAACAAGTTCCGCGCCTCGTGAAGTTCGGGAAAGTAAAAAAAAAAAATCCCGACGTTTCGTTTGAACCTCCGCCTAATCCGTGAGAAGTGAAAAGAAAAATCCGAGACGCGGAAAAAACAGGACTTGTGCCTAGTGGACTAATCAGGCCAAAATTATCGCCGTGATCCCTTTAGTATCCGTTCGGAGGGAACGTGAGTAAGGTACAGAGGAGGCCCCCTAGTAAACCCACACTCAGGAGAGATCGCTGCAGCGTGGGATAAACCGGAATCTGTCGATCCTGTCGTCACGAGAGCACGCCGAGATATGTTATTACTGTAAGAATAGTTTTAAGAAATCTATCAAAGGAAACAAATTTAAATTAAAAAATATTAAAAATACTATACAAAAGAAATTAAGAAATTAAGCTTAAAGAAAAAATCCACAGACAAAAAGTCAAAAATTTACACAATAATCAAAGACCCACACTATATTTCTTTAATTAATAACCTTCCGAATTCTGAGTAAGCAAAATTTAAAGTTAAGCTCAACCTCTTATTGCTCATATATCCCAAATGACTGAACAAGATTTAGCAGACAGACTCGCTAATCTCGCCACACCTTCGTCAGTTAGTAACGCACAATCAACCACGCGAATCATGATCGAGAGAGACATCGAGGAAAAAATTAAAACTGTCCTAGAGGCAAACCTAAGCAGCCTAGTTAAAGAAATACTTAATCCCAATAAAGATTTTTCCAAGTATACAGACCAAACAATTAAAAGAGAATTAGCGCACAATCTTAGTGACTTAGACAAATTACCCGACATCGTGCGGACACTTAGAGATTTTTCGGGAAACAAAAGCGAATATTCTTCATGGAAAAAAAGTGTAGAAAGGGTGTTAAAAATCTATGAAATGAGAATCGGCTCACCAAAATATTATGGAATTCTTTTAGCAATCCGAAACAAAATGATCGGACAAGACGACGCAGTACTAGAATCCTATAATACCCCCTTAGATTGGACAGCTATCTCAAAATGTCTAACAGCGCATTTTGCTGACAAACGTGACCTAAAGACTCTCGAATATCAGCTTTATGCTCTTAATCAAGGTAGCGATAGTATAGTCGATTATTATCAAGCAGTGTACCGACAGCTATCACTTATCTTAAACCAAATTGGCAACTTAGATGCCTCACAAGAAACTGTGCAATCTCAGACAGCCATGTACAGAGAAAAAGCCTTAGACACCTTTGTCAGAGGCCTCAACGGCAACTTAGCACCACTACTGGCCATTAAAGAGCCACATGACTTAGGACACGCCCTACATCTGTGCAGTCTACTTGAGAATTAGAACACTAGGAATAGTCAAACACCGAAAATTTCATATTTAGGGAAAGCACCTTTACTACCTCCAAAACCCGAACAGCCATATAGGATGGCAGCCGTCAGACAAAACTTCCATCCACAACTCTATCATAACCCGAACCAAATGCAATGGGCACCAGTAACGGGAGCAACCCCAATTACCCAGCCTAACCAATTTAAACCTTATAAACAGCCCTATACAAATCAGGCCGGTGCAGTAGCACCCTACAGCACCCCAAAACCTCCCCCACGACCCCAACCGAAACCGGTACCTATGGAGGTCGATCAGTCAGTTCGCTCGCGTCATATAAATTACATGAACAGGCCGGCAAATAACGATTATGCAGGGAAAAGACCTCTTAGTGCTTCCAACGTTACAAACAATAACAAAATGCCACGGCAATTCCATATTCAGCCAGAGACAGAAAGCACCGCACAACAAAATTCAGAAGAAACTAAACCAAGCCCAGAGCAAGAATATTATCAGTTGGTAGAAGAAAATAATGTAAACGATCTTCAGGAAGAATATGTATGGCAAAACGATACCGAGCAGCAGGAATACATAGATATGTCCGAGCTTTATTTTTTAGAATAAATCGTTCCTCATTACCTTACTTTAAAGTAACCACGGGGAACGGAAAAATCCTAAAATTTTTAATAGACACGGGCTCAAACCAAAATTATATTCAAAACCAATTAGTACCAAACCCAAAACAAAATGAGAAAAATTTTTCCGTTAGCTCAGTCGGAGGTACAACTAAAATAATACAACATGCAATACTTAAGCTCCCTAAAATTTCAGATTCACCCATGAAATTTTTATACCCGTTACTCGTAGAGTAAAAGGGTATATTGTATTCGTGCAAAAGTATGTAACAGGTAGAAGGAAGCGTTTCCGACCCTATAAAGTATATATATTCTTGATCAGGGTCACTAGCCGAGTCGATATAGCCATGTCCGTCTGTCCGTCTGTCCGTCTGTCCGTCTGTCCGTCTGTCTGTCCGTCTGTCTGTCTGTCTGTCTGTCCGTATGAACGCTGAGATCTCGGAAACTATAAAAGCTAGAAGATTGACATTTTGCATGCAGATTCTAGGAGTTCCTACGCAGCGCAAGTTTGTTTCAAAAAGGTGCCACGCCCCCTTTAACGCCCACAATCGCTTATATACGATTTTAAAAATTTAAATATTTCGGAAAAGTAAAAATGCAGTTTTATTGTGTTTATCAATACCTATCGAAATGTAGAAGAAATTTTTCAAATCGGACCATTCGTTAAAAAGTTATGCGTGATCAAAGTTTCTATCTCCATCTCCCTCGCACTCCCTTTACCTGAGTAACGGGTATCTGATAGTCGGGGCACCCGACTATAGCGTTCTCTCTTGTTTTTTCTAGAAACATTAAAAACATTTCACGGTATACTGGGCACTGACACAATGAAAAGCCTAGGAGCCATTATAGATGTGAAGAACGATACATTAATTCTCGGAAATAAACGCAAAATTAAAATTCACCAATTAGCAACACAAGCAGTAAATACCATTGGACCACAAATCAGCCATATGACCGAGTCTCAAAAATCAATTATAAATCTCCTCGTACAAAGTCACAAAACCCTCTTTGCAGATCCTGATACAAAGCTAGCGTACACAACTAAAGTAGTAGGTGAGATCAGAATTTCGTCCGATTCCCCAGTTTATGGAAAGCATTACCCATACCCAATATCTTTAAAACAGGAAGTAGAAAAACAAATAAACGAGATGCTAAAAGATGGCATTATAAGACCTTCAAGATCGCCATATAATGCACCAGTATGGGTAGTTCCGAAAAAGTCCGGTCAGTCCGAAGAAAAAAAGTACAGATTAGTAATCGATTATAGGAAACTTAATGAAGTTACTATCTCAGATCGGTATCCGATCCCTGAGATAGGCGAAATTATTGCACAACTTGGGGACAACAAGTATTTTTCGGTATTGGACCTCAAGAGTGGTTTTCACCAAATACCATTGAGAGACACGGACATAGAGAAAACAGCATTCGCTGTAAACGGCGGAAAATACGAATTTACGAGACTTCCGTTCGGTCTAAAAAATTCCCCATCCATTTTTCAAAGAGCTTTAGATGACATTCTGAGAGAGTACATAGGGAAAATTTGCTATGTATACGTAGACGACATCATAGTCTTTAGCAAAAATGAAGTAGATCACGGTCAAAATCTCGAAAAGGTATTTTCAACCCTACAAAACGCAAACATGAGAGTCCAAATAGATAAATGCCATTTTTTCAAAAACGAAGTAGATTTTTTGGGTTATACAATATCAGAAAATGGAGTTAAAACAAATACAGAAAAAATAAAAGCGATTACAAAATGTCCGGTCCCGAAAACATTAAAAGATCTTCGTTCTTTCCTGGGCATGACAGGTTATTATAGGCGGTTTATAAAGGATTATGCAAAAATAGCAAAGCCCTTAACCATTCTCCTAAGAGGCGAAGAAGGCCGTATATCTAAGACCAAGTCAAGCAAAACTGCTATTAACCTAAGCAAAGATGCGATTACAGCGTTCGAAAAACTTAAAAATACCCTCGTCTCCAGGGATGTAACCCTTTTATATCCAGATTTCGGGAAAGAATTCCAGTTGACTACCGATGCTTCAAGCTACGCAATAGGCGCAGTATTGGAACAAAATCATAGGCCAATAACGTTCATTTCACGCACCCTGTCAAAAACTGAAGAAAACTATGCAACCAACGAAAGAGAAGGTGGTAATATACACGGATCATCAACCCTTGAGCTTTTCAAATAGCGTAAATAATCATAACGCTAAACTAAAACGCTGGAGAGATCTCATTGGCGAGTATAACCACGAGATCAGGTATAAGCCCGGAGTAGCCAACGTAGTAGCGGATGCGCTATCCCGAGCCCCTGCTGAAATAAAATCAATCAGCTCCTCAGGATCAGTCCACAGCGACGAAAGCTCATCACACAACCTCATATTTTCGGTAGAAGCTCCAATCAATGTATTTAAAAATCAGATATACTTACTGACAGCTGACACAGATTCCTACAGTTTTGAAATACCATTTCCAACATATCACAGACATATAATTAAACAAAAGTCTTACACAGAAGAAAAACTTATAGCAATTCTAGCTACCAGACTTGACCCTAAACTTATAAACGGAATCATTACATCCGAAGAAGTAATGGGAAAAATTCAAAACATTTACCCCATATATTTCAACTCGTACAAAATAAGGTTTACTCAAAACGAAATAGACGATGTAACTTCAGAATCTCAACAAAACGAAATAATTACCCTCGAACATAAAAGAGCCCATAGAGAAGCAAAAGAAAATAAAATACAAATTTTAAAAAATTATTTTTTTCCACAAGCAATAAAGAAAATCCAAGCAATAGTTCAATCCTGTCAAACTTGTAAAGAATCAAAATATGATAGACACCCTCCAAGAGGAGAAATCCAACCAACCCCCATTCCTAATTATCCAGGAGAAATAGTTCACATTGATATTTATATTACAGAAAAACATAGAATCTTAACAGGTATTGACAAATTTTCTAAATATGCTCAAATAAAAATTTTAGAGTCAAGGGCATCTGAAGATATCAAAAATCCGTTGAGGGAAATGTTGATTGCTTTCGGTATGCCGAAATGGATAATAATGGACAACGAACGCTCATTAGGCTCAGCAGCAATCAAGTTCATGTTAGAAGATGAACTCAAAATATCAGTACACACGACTGCTCCGTATGCATCGACAAGTAACGGACAAATAGAGAGATTTCATACAACCCTATCAGAAATCATGCGGTGCCTTAAAAAAGACAACGGGAGCCTAACATTTGAGGACTTAATTTTTAAAGCAGTTCAAGAATATAATAAATCGATCCATTCTGTAACAAAAGAAAGCCCCATAAATATATTTTTTAGAAGCACAATCTCCAGTTCAGTAGAAGATATAGCAAAAAAACGAGAAGAAATTAAACAGAAAATCCAGAAGAAACAAATAGCCGACCTTGAATATCACAATCGAGGCAAAATACAACCAAAACTTTTTAAACCTGGCGATGTAGTCCACGTAAAAATAGATAAAATGTTAGGAACTAAGCTTACACCTAGATACAAAGCTGAGAAAGTGGCAGAAAACAAAATGACCACTATTAAAACACAAACCGGAAAAATCATACATAAAAATAATATAAGAACATAATTTTTCAGTCTATTTCTACCAACATGTCTGGGGATAACCACAGTGCTCGACTATTCCAACTCACAAATCATCTCACTTGAAACCGGATTAGCGGCTAAGCAAGACGGAACATTTAAAATCATTCACATCTTTAACTTACACAGCTATGAAGAAACTCTGGCGAAGTTTGAAGATTTATTCCATTCACTCACCTCATCTCATCCATTACACCCCTATCTCTCATACGAATTAAAACAGATTCATACTGATTTACGCATTCTTCAAAGACAAAAAAGACAAAAAAGGGCAATAGAAGCAATAGGTACCGCATGGAAATGGCTGGCGGGATCACCAGACCACCACGATTATGAGATCTTAGAAAATAAGATAAATGAGCAATTAGAAAACAATAATAAACAAGTAGTAATTAACAGATTAATTAACCAAAAAATTAACCAACTTACTAATGCAACTAACGCAATATTGAAAGTTACCCAGAGCTCGGAAGAAATCGTAAATCAGAAAGCAAATATTTTAAAGTATAAAATTCAATTAATAAAAGAAGAAATAACCAATATAATATACGCAATTACATGGGCCAAATCGAACACAATAAACTCTTTTGTATTCACAAGCACAGAAACCACGGTAGTGGAAGATATCTTTAAAAAGGAAAACGAATTATTTTTTAACATAGAAGAATTATTGGAATTTGCTAAAGTTAAATTAGCCACAAATGGCAACGACCTCATCTATATTATTAGCCTTCCAACTATTAAAACAGATAATTGTAGAACTTTAAAAATTAAAGCAATAAAAAAAAGCCCAAATAATCAATGATATTAAATACGAAAATTTGCTAGAGTGTAAGAGACAATTATTTGCAATTAAAAAACCTTGCGAATCCCATAATGATAAGACAATTTGTAATTCAGAAAATTTGTTAGATTTAAGCATAAATGTATAAACGCTCTCCTGAACCTTCAAGAACCTGAATGTAAGATGATCAACAATCAACACATCACAGATTTCGAGGAAATACTGCCAGGCACCATACTACTGAACAACTTCAATGGACCAGTCTCGCTAGACGAAAAACTTCTGCAACTGCAAGGCTCCTTTATAATACAATACCGTAATTCAACAGTAACTATTGGCGAAACTACTTACAAATCAAAAGAGGTCAACTTAGTCGAACCAGAACCACCGTTATTCCAACTAATGGGAGAAAAGACGAAGTTGGAAGAAGTTCTCTCACTACAAATGGTCAAGGAACTCAATATAAACAACACAAAAGTGCTGGAAAAACTAAGAAGCAAAACAACTATAGGATCTTCCGTTAGCTACGGATCGGCCATCATTCTACTTCTTCTAATAATAGGATCGATCACGGAACTCCTACGAAGACGTAAATCGACGGAAAGTACATCAGCTTCCGTGCCAGAAACGCAAGGAAATCCTCCACATTCTGGACCTATTCTCTACGTTGTTGCGACCGAGGACAACCGCGTTTAAGGAGGGAAGAGTTAACACCTAAAATTATATAAAGACCCAGACATAAGTAAGAGTAAGCATTGATTGCACAAGAAATGCCCCCAATAAGTTCACACGAGCTAAGCCACGCGCGCTGAGCTTGCACCTTTCGGTCAGCGATCGTGGGAATGCAGAATAGCCAATTTCCAAAGTTGATCGAACTTGGCCAAGTGCATACAACAAAAACTATAACTTGAATGCATTGGCCAATGACAATTAAAATTGGCCAACAGCGACAGCGAAGAATAGCAGCAACCAATAATAACAAAGAACGGTAGCAGAAGCAGCAACAGCGGCAGAGACGGCGGCAGCGATGGAACGACGCGTAGTCATAATGAATAATTGTTTAGCTTAATAAAAGTTAGTTCTTAATCCAACTCAATAAAGAAAAGTTTAATTTTTTTTTAAATAAAATTATAATCAATCTTTTAACTTATAGATTCCTATTCAAAATATTTGATAGTTAAAGAAATCCAAAATAAATTAAATATAGAAATAAAGTTTCGGAAATTTTACAACAATTTCCATTAGCCAAAAATTATAATGTTAGACAACGAGCCAAGTTTTACATCTTCCCAATTTAAATCTTTTGCACAAAGAAATGGGTTATCATATATTTCGCTGACCCACGGCTTAGTACCTCCAATGGACAAATTGAAAGGGCACACTCGACACTGACAGAAATTGCCCGTTGCATTAAAGACGAGCTTAATTTAGTCGATTATTCCGAAATTATTATTAGAGCTGCACAAAAATATAATTTAACCATACACTCAATTACTAATCAACGACCATATGACATATTATTTAATAAAATTAAGCATGATACAACTCCCCAACTGCTTAAACAAGCTCAGAAAAAAATGTGAGATTTTCAAAATAAAAATAAACGAGACAAAAACTATCACGTAGGTGAGGTGATTTTTGAAAAAAAAAACACGGGGAAAGAAACAAACTTAATTCAAGATACAAAAAACAAGTAGTAAAGGAGAATCATCCTAATAAGGTTATTATTAATAATCGAAACCGTACGATTCATAAAGACAATATTAAATACTAAATAAAAAAAATGTTTAATTTAAAATTCCAGATAATGATATCATTAACTTTCTTATTATTGATGGTGGCTACATCCAAAGCCGAAATTATGGATTATACAAACCATGATTTCTTCCTTTACAAGGATACCAAAGATGCTCTTATTTATTACTAATATAAGTTTTTAAAAAGAAATAATTAATCTTGAATCAGAATTTATAAATACTGACCAGAATTTACATTGGGAAATAGCACAGGATTTAAAAATAATTAAAATACTTATCGCACAAATTATACCCAATAGATCAAAGCGAGGAATTAATGAATTAGGCACTATTTGGAAATGGTTAGCAGGTACTCCAGATCATGATGATTTCATAGCTGTTCAGAATAAAATCAATGATTTAATACAAAATAATAACGATCAATTCGTTATTAACTCTAAAATATTTAAAGAAATAAAAACGTTATCTGATGATTTCAAATCTGCATTTAAAAGTCAAGAAAATCAACTTAGAAAATATCGTTTACGTTTGCTTACTTACGATCTTACAAATTTAATGGATACAATTACACTTGCAAAAATTGATGTTTTTAACACCAAAATTTTAAACAATGAGGACCTACAAGAAATTTATAAACATGAACAAAAGCCTGTAATTATAACTGACATATTGAATATATCTGAATTTAAAATTGCTTTGCACCAAGACCTTTTTATTATATACATAAAATATCCCATTATTACCGATCGTTGCGAAGTATACAATTCAAGATCAATTTCACATATAGATGGAAAATTATTAATCGAAAATCACGTCGCAAAATGTAAAAACAAGTATTATGTAATGTCTAATTTTAAGAAAGAATTGTTTAATAATTACTGCACAATAAATCCAGAAGGCTCGTGTTTTACAAATTTATTAAATGGAGAAAAAACAAAATGTAAAAAAAATCAGAGAAAAAAAAAAAATGTAGATGTAATCCAAGAGGGAGCCATTTTTGTAAACGGAAAAAATGTATTCAATGACACCCATTTAGAAGGGTCGTTTTTAGTAACTTTTAATGGCACTTCTATAATTAAAAATGTAACCTACACTAATGTAGAAAATAAGATATTGGAATGTGATGTCACTGCTCGTAAACATACCAATTTTTTAGCAACCGAATATATAATGTCAAATAATTCGGAACTTTCAATCGATAATATTAACATACTAAATCCTTTTATTCAAATCAAACAAACTCAAATACCAATTTCGTTAATATTGGTAATACTTACATTTATATATTTAATGATTATGCTTATAATTAAATACAGAAAATTTTTAATATTCAAATCACGGCAAACCCATATAGAAATTTATGAAGAAAATAAAATACCTGAAAATGAAAATACCAATATTCCCGACAATGAAAACACCCTAGAAGAAAATATCATTGTCGAACTGACTAATCAATTACAGTCAATATACCCTTCAGTTCCAATGAATCGGGACGATTCAATTTAGGATGGGGGGAGTTATATAGCACATTACTTAGGGCCACCTACAGGATTTATAAACAACTTTGAGCCCAGCCCAATTTCCAAATAATTCAGAATTGATTCCGAGATAAGCCCGTAGTCAGCTATTTCATTCAATTACGTCTTCGACTGGTTCCCACCCATATCATTTCACACTCCGCTTTGAACGGATTCTGTAAACATCCTCAGCCCATATTCTAAACATCGGAGACCCAAAGCGAACCTCAAAGCTCGATAATGTAAACACCGATTTCCGGCAGAATCTCGATATCAGATTTAATTGCCAAATTTCATCATCCTATTTTGCCGACTCTCTTGAGTCAATCTATTAATCAATTTTTGAAGATAAAATCTCTTAAGCCGAGGTTTGATTATTAATTATTCAGCCCAAGTGCGGCAGTCCGTTTTTGAGATCCGAAAGAATAAGAACAATAGTAGTGAATAAATTATAAGATCGGAGCAGTGAAATATTCTAAGTGCAACCTATGAAATGTTAGTGATAAGTGAAGTTAATAAAAATAAATTTATTGAATAAATTCACTAAGGAGAAAGTTAATTGGCGCCCAATGTTGGGCCGCATAGTTAAAACAAATTCTAAAGCAAGGCATAAAAATAAAAAAAAGTTCAAAAAGTTTTTTTAACATTTTTAATGCCTTCAACTATTTTTGAGCGAAAACTCGGATTCGATTGGTTAAACGGTTTAGCGTCCAGAATTTTTGATAGGAAAATCGACCTTTTTTCCAAATGGAAGCGATTTAAGCCACTTGGGGAGCCCCAATAAATCTTGGCAAATCAGTTTAAAGTTATTAGAAAAAAATAAAAATGCATATTAATATTTTTAACCAGTGGTTTTGGCTCTGCGTGGGTTCCCAGTTTTCTTACTGATAGCTTTATATATAGAGATGAATGAATTCCCTTGGTTGATCGAATACGTGTGTGTATTTCTGTGTGGGCTTTTGCATACGTATATTTCATTCTTTTGAGTGGATTTGTTTTTGAACATATTCAAGAAATTACTGTTTGGTATTGGGTTTGCGAAAATATAGTTATACCAACTTTAATGATCTTTTGTAAAGGTATTTCGAAGGAAAAAATGACAATCATAAAGCAGAGTCAGGGGGTGGAAAAGAGATGGGTATTAAAAATAGTAAAAAGTTAAAAATTTAAGCTGTGATATTTTTTAAACATTTTTTATGATACACGGTATTGATTGGCTTAACGGTTTAGAGTACAGGATTTCATTTTCTAATTGATTGAGTTTCCGGCACTTTGGTGGGGGGTCTACATACATTAAAACCGTATTAAAGATCATTTTATATTTTTAAGGAAGAGCAGGGAAATGCAACGCCCTGGGAGAGGGAGGGAGACGGAATCATTTGATAACAATTTGTATGAAAATGTTGGGAGAGATAGCAATATGCAGGCAGAAAACGTATGATGCTTACGAAGACACTTAAATTCGATAATAGCTTGACTTTTTGCTTAGTTTCTTTGTTTAGAAGCTAGCTAGAGCTTTTGGGGAGACCATCAAAAGAATCGCTAAAGCTTAAGGAAAAACTTCACCGAAGTAATTTTTGATACTCAGTTTAGAAGTGCCATTTTTCGACGTTTGAAGATATTTTTGGCTAAATTGTAATTTTAGAACGGGTGTTAAAAATAGTATAAGCCTTAAATCTAAGCGGTCAAACTTTTTAAATATTTATAATGTCTTAAACTATTTTTGGGCGAAAACACGGATTGGATTGGTTAAACGGTTTAGCGTCCAGAATTTTTGAAAGGAAACTTGACCTTTTTTTTCAATTGGAAGCGATTGGGGCCACTTGGGGAGCCCCAATAAATCTTAGCAAATCAGTTTAAAGTTATTAGAATGTAATAAAAATGCATATTAATATTGTTAACCAGTGGTTTTGGCTCTGTGAGGGTTCCCAGTTTTCTTACTGATAGCTTTATGTATAGAGAAGATGAACTGGGTGGCAGAATACATAACAAATAAATAATTAGGGTAAATATTAACGTATGATGCTTATGGAGACACAAAAAGTCGATAATAGATCGACTTTTTGCTTAGTTTCTTTGATTAGAAGATATGAATTACTAAAGCTTAAGGAAAAACTTTACCGAATGAATTTTTATACTCCGTTTAGTGCCATTTTTCGATGTTTGAAGATATTTTTGGCTAAATTGTAGTTATACCCGTTACTCGTAGAGTAAAAGGGTATATTGTATTCGTGCAAAAGTATGTAACAGGTAGAAGGAAGAGTTTCCGACCCTATACATAATATATATTCTTGTTCAGGATCACTAGCCGAGTCGATCAAGCCATGTCCGTCTGTCCGTCTATCCGTCCGTATGAACGCTGAGATCTCGGAAACTATAAAAGCTAGAAGATTGGCATTTTGCATGCAGATTCTAGGAGTTCCTACGCAGCGCAAGTTTGTTTCAAAAAGGTGCCACGCCCCCTTTATCGCCCACAATCGTTTATATACGATTTTAAAAATTTAAATATTTCGGAAAAGTAAAAATGCAGTTTTATTGTGTTTATCAATACCTATCGAAATGTAGAAGAAATTTTTCAAATCGGACCATTCGTTAAAAAGTTATGCTTGATCAAAGTTTATATCTCCATCTCCCTCGCACTCCTTTTACCTTAGTAACGGGTATCTGATAGTCGGGGCACCCGACTATAGCGTTCTTTCTTGTTTTAGAATGGGTGTTAAAAATAGTAAAAAGCCTTAAATCTAAGCGGTCGAATTTTTTAAACATTTATTATGTCTTAAACTATTTTTGGGCGAAAACACGGATTCGATTGGTTAAACAGTTTAGCGTCCAGATTTTTGAAAGGAATATTGACCTTTTTCCAATTGGTAGCGATAAGGGGAGCCCCAATAAATCTTGGCAAATCAGTTTAAAGTTATTAGAATGTAATAAAAATGCATATTAATATTGATAACCAGTGGTTTTGGCGCTGCGTGCGTTTCCAGTTTTCTTACTGATAGCTTAGGTATAGAGAAGATGAACTGGGTGGCAGAATACATAACAAATAAATAATTAGGGTAAATATTAATTTAAATAATTAAATGAATAAATTGTTTTGGTTGATCGAATACGTGTGTGAGTTTCTGTGTGGGCTTTTGCATATGTATATTTCATTCTTTTGAGTGTATTTGTTTTTGAATATATTCAAGAAATTACTATTTGGTATGGGGTTGGCGAAAATATGTGCAACGCAGTGAAGGAGACATCTCCGACCCTATAAAGTATATATATTCTTGATCAGGATCACCTCCTGAGTTGATATAAGCATGTCCGTCTGCCCGTCTGTCTGTTTCTACGCAAACTAGTCTCTCAGTTTTAAAGATATCGAATTGAAACTTTGCACACGCCCTTCTTTCCTTTGCACGCAGTATATAAGTCGGAACAGCCAGGATCAGGCGACTATATCCTATAGCTGTCTATAACTGATTGATTGGAAATGCCATAACTTTGGTGTTTGTAAAGTTAGGAAGTTAGGATTTTCTATGGGTGTTATTTTTGGCCAATCAGTCCGACCTACCATATTTCATAAGGATCGGCCGACTTTATCCTATAGCTGCCATATAACTGAAGGATTGAAAATTAAGAAGTTGGGATTTTCTATGGGTGTTATTTTTGGCCAATCAATCCGACCTACCAAATTTCATAAGGATCGGCCGACTATATCCTATAGCTGCCATATAACTGAACGATTGAAAATGCCAAAACTTTGGTGTTTTTAAAGTTAGGAAGTTGGGATTTTTTATGAGTATTAAGAATGCATCATATGAATAATTTTGGAGAATATAATTTACAGAGTATTCTGCAAGGGTATATCAACTTCGGCACCGCCCGAAGTTAGCTTTCCTTTTTTGTTAGGTATTTCGAAGAAAAAAACAAGAGAGAACGCTATAGTCGAGTGCCTCGACTATTAGATACCCGTTACTTAGCTAAACAACTTAATATAAATATGCCTTCTTTGCAGGGCAATTGCAACTGTGTACAATGTAAATACATACATATGTATATGCTTACAAACATACACACATACACCATTGTTTGACTCAGACCTCCATTATGGCTAACTTGACTTGATTTGCATAGTTCTTGGGATATAGTTCGGTATTGACAAATGAAAGCCATCGCAATTTCCTTTAATAATCCTTATCGAGAATTAACGTTGACTCTGTTGAGCGCCTTGGCCAGCTGTTCCAAAGTCATCCGTTAGATGGCGCTATTGTATACGCCATGAAAGGCGGAAATGTAGGCGCTAGCCAGGCTTAAGCGCTTAATGGTTTTTTGGGCGTTAGAGTGGGCGTGGCAAACTTTTATTAGGCCAATCGATAGATATTGACGAAAAAAATTCATATCAATTAAAATTTTCAGAATTGCATCAAAACTGTGGCCACAGCTTGTGGCTTGTGGGCGTCAGAGGGGGCGTGGCACCATTTTGAAACAAACTTGCGCTGCGTAGGAACTCATAAAATCTACATGCAAAATACCAATCCTCTAGCTTTTATAGTTTCCGAGATCTCAGCGTTCATACGGACGGACAGACGGACAGACGGACATGGCTAGATCGACTCGGCTAGTGATCCTGAACAAGAATATATATATATCAAGAATATATATACTTTAGGAAAAAAGATGGGTATTAAAAATAGTAAAAAGTTAAAAATTTAAGCTGTCATATTTTTTAAACATTTATTATGCTTTTATTTCCTTTTTAGCGAAAACACGGTATCGATTGGTTTAACGGTTTAGGGTACAGGATTACATTTTCTAATTTCTAATTTCTAATTGCATGAGTTTGGAACACTTTGGTTTAAAGTTTAAAGTTCAGTTTAAAGTTATTAGAATGTAATAAAAATGCATATTAATATTTTTAGCTTTATATTATATAGAGAGATGAATGAATTCCCTTTGTTGATCGAATACGTGTGTGTATTTCTGTGTGGGCTTTTGCATACGTATATTTCATTCTTTTGAGTGTATTTGTTTTTGAACATATTCAAGAAATTATTATTTGGTATTGTGTTTGCGAAAATATAGTTATACCAACTTTAATTCTTTTTTGTAAAGGTATTTCGAAGAAATAAATGACAATCATAAAGCAGAGTAGGCGGGTGGAAAAGAGATGGATATATATATATTCAAGAGTATGCTGGATAAGACGGCTACTTTTTAATCGGGTATTAAAAATAGTAAAAAGTTAAAAATTGAAACCGTCATATTTTTTAAACATTTATTATGCTTTTAACTATTTTTTAGCGAAAACACGGTATCGATTGGTTTAACGGTTTAGCGTACAGCGAGGAGCGCAGCCGTGAATCATACGGCACGATTCGCGATAAGATAGACGCGAGCTAGGAAAATAAAGGTAAAGGTCCGGGGAAAAAAGTAATAGTTAGATCAATCTTGTGCCAATGAAGCAAGTATTAATCGTTTTAGGAGCGGCAGAGAGTCCAGATTTGATATTACAGGAAAAAGTCTATTATAGTCAGAACATAATACTCTGAAAGGCTCATGCAAGGCATAGTTAGATCTACAATGATTTAAAGTTAGGGGGAATATAATTTCTAGTTAATCTACTTGGCACAGAAAAGTTTAGCCGACTTAACAAGTCGGGGCAGTCAATATCATCATGTATAAGGTTATAAATAAAGATAGTACCAAGCATCGTTCTACGGTTGGCTAGGAATGGTAAATTAATCAAAAGAAGTCTACTAGAATAAGAAGGTAAGATAAGATTTGCATCCCAGTTTAGGCGCCGTAAAGCAAAAAGAAGGAAGTTTTTATGTACAGATTCAATACGACCAATATGTATTCCGTATTGTGGACTCCAGACGGGAGACCCATACTCCAGAATCGGACGGACTAGCGAAATATATAACGTTTTAGTCAAATAAGAATCATCGAATTCTTTTGACCACCTTTTAATAAATCCAAGCACTCCTCTGTCTTTATTAACCATGGACGAAATGTGATTAGAAAATTTTAGTTTGGGGTCCAAGAGAACGCCAAGATCGTTTACAAGAGTTATTCTATCCAAAGAGCTGCCACTTAACGTGTAGGTCGCGTATATCGGATTGGCCCGATAAAAAGTCATCCGCTTGCACTTGGAACCGTTTAAATTTAGTAAATTATCTCGGCACCAGTTTTGAAAATTATCTAGATCGAATTGCAAGTCTAAATGGCAGGAAATGTCCTTATACTGCAGGCACAACTTAACATCATCTGCGTACATAAGTACGCGAGAATGACTTATAATTAATTAATTAATTTAATTAATAAATAATGTAAAAAGTAACGGACCCAGATGGCTCCCTTGTGGGACACCGGAGGTAACACGGAAAATTTCAGAAATTGAATTTTTAAAAAGGACCCTTTGTGACCTGCCATTCAGATAACTTGAAATCCATTTAAGCAGATCAACTGGAAAACCTAAAAGGTCAAGTTTTTGAATGAGAAGTAAGTGATTTACAGAGTCAAATGCTTTACTAAAGTCAGTGTAAATGACGTCTGTTTGAAAACTACTATTGAAGCCTTTTATCACTAATGAAGTGAGCTCTAGAAGGTTTGTGATTGTGGATCTACGTTTAATAAATCCGTGTTGACACGGAGAAATGATTGATCTGCAAAGGTGCTGCAAATGAGGAGTAATAATTTTTTCAAAAAGCTTAGGAATAGCTGACAACTTAGAAATACCTCTGTAGTTACTACCTCTCGCAGAACGTCTTGTATATAGCTATGCTGTCGTGCTTTAGACTCAGAGGTATTCTTGCTCCAGAATAAGACCGGATGCAATTGTCCTTCATGCCACTGTAACAGCGTAGCTGCGAACCCATCCTTCGACGCGTCCGTGTGTATCTCGGTTTTTGCATTCCTGCGGTAGAGTCTTAGCACCGGCTCGCTCACCAATGCTTCCTTTAATATGGCGACCGCCTGCTGCTCGTCCAGACCCATTTTAAATTTAACGTCTTTTCGCATCAAATTCGTTAGTGGTTTTGCGATCAGTGAATAGTTTTTTATAAACTTACTGAACCCCAAAAATGACTGCACTGTCCTGATGTTTTGCGGCATTGGAAACTTTCTAATGGCTTTGGTTTTCTCCGGTCCTGGCTTTATTTCTCCTCCTCCAACTTGATGTCCCAAAAATGTTTTTGAGGACTGCAGGAATCGACATTTCTTCCACTTCATCTTCAGCCCGTATTCACCTGCTGCATCTAAAACCTTCTTTATCTTTCCCAAGCATTTGTCGGCAGTTTTGGCGTGTATAACAATGTCGTCCATGTAAAGATCCAGAATGTTTTTGTTTATGAGGTTTTGCATTACATGACCAATGAAGCGGATGAAGACTGCTGGCGAATTGCAAAAACCGAAAGGCGCTCGATTGAATTCAAAGAGGCCCTCCTTCGTTATGAACGCTGTATACTTATTCCTGCTTTCTTCGACTGGAAAGTGGAAGAAACCATTTTCCAAGTTCATTATGGTGAAAATTTTTGCATTTTCCAGTTTTTCAAGCACATCTTCAACGATTGGAACGGGGAAGCAATCTTTTAGCTCCAGCTTGTTCAACTGGCGATAGTCCACGCAGGCCCTGTTGCTCCCATCTTTTTTCTTGACGATGACTGTGAGGCTGGCGAAATTTGAGGATGAGCAATCTGCAGCTTGACTACATCAGCTTCGCTAATAGCCACTCGGCTTGGAGCATGTCGAAACGGTGTTATGTTCTCATCTGGTAAAATTTTCAGCGTGATCGGGCACACAGCAGTCTGTTTCTTTTCGGAAAATTTTTCAATCATCGATTGGACGGTATCTCTGTACTGTCATGGGACATCTATATCAGTATTTTCTTTAACCACATTGTAGATACTTAACTGATTCGTGTTTACAGTTTCCTCCTTATTCAGAGGAGAAAACTGATATCCTTCCGGCGTCGACCTCATTGTGAATTTGGATATAAAGTCATATCCCAGCAGCAAAGCGCATCCGATGGCATGATTGGTCACCACAAAAAGCTTGTGAGCCAGACACATTCCGTCGATCTCCACTTCTGCCATAAATTGACCAGCGGAGCGTGTGATATTGTTTCCAAGTCCTCTTAAAGTTGCAGAGCTTGGCTGCAAGAGGGCGCTACCCATTTTCTCAAACACGGACATTTTTAATAGGGTAACATCTGACCCTGTGTCTATATATGAGCCCCTTGACTTGCACATTGTTGATTTTGAGAGACTTAAGGCGTTTTTCCTCGAATGCTACATTTACGGCAGCCGTACCAGGGCAATCTTTCGACATGTGACCACTCTGATTGCAGCGGAAACACTTTAATGCAGCTCGGCAATCCTTGCGTAGAAGTTCTTGGGATCCACAATTGTAACAGTGCAGTTTCCTCACATAGCTGTTGTGCTCGGGCTTCATTGCGAGCTGCTGTGATTCTTTCTTATTCACCATCACATTATCATCGATTTGACGCGTTCGTTCGTAGATTTCGTATTTCTCTTTTAGCTGCTTGTAAGAACTGCATCCATACAAGGTGTTTTAAGCCTCAATCCGTCGACAATGTTCCGAATTACCGACTCCGTGTCTTATGTCCCACAAGTAGCAATGCGTTTCATCTGTAGCATGTATTCGTGAAAGCTTTCGTTGTTTGCTTTCACTCGCACAGACAGCTGATTGTGAATTTGGGCACTGCATAAACGATCGCACTCGAATTCCGTTATAAGTTGGTGACACAGCTCGCTGTACTCGTACACTTCTGTAGACTCGAGAAAAAGAGCGGCTGTACATGTCATTTTGGCACGAGCTTGTACGTATTTCTGTTTGTCGTTAAGCCCATATGCGTCGGCGTTTAATTCGAAGTTATTAAACCACTGTTGCACTGACATATTTTCTCCACTGAACTCAAGAATTATTTTGGCAAAATTTTACACTACCAATTTCATCGGCGTTAATTTTCAACGTGAGAAGTTTAACCAAATCTTGGAGAGTCTGCGTGTTTTCTTCTAATACGTTTCTGTCGTTTCGGCGATTGTTTCCACCTGTCCCTGATCCACTTGGGCCCTCGTATATTTCCCCTTTCTCATTTTGTGGTTCCTTTTCATATGTTATAATAATTCTGTTACGCAATACCTTTACCGATCTGCTTGAAAATACCGATTTCTTTTTTTGATCTTCTTTCCTTCTGGTTGTTGTCTTGTTTCCTCTGCTGGCGGCTTTTGAGGAATGCGGCACCAAACTGTTTTTTTGTCTCGCTTTATCGGCTAATAGTTTCTGAGACATGCGGCTTGCGCATTTTACCACTTTTCACTGGCAACTCGCGACTGGTTGAGCCCCCAAATGTGAGATATAATTGAGTACTGTTTATTAATATTATTTCGCGGTGCACAGGTAATGAATATAACAATTGGCTTTTATTAAATTGCTGAAAAAACGCTGCTGCTTTCTGCTGATTTTGCAAACACGTTCGGCTGCTTGGATTCTATTCTGTTACTACTCTGTTCTGCTGCTACTTCTCTTCTTCTTCTGCTGTTACTCTGCTGTACGACTTCTGCTGCTGTTACTCTGCTGTACGACTTATGCTGCTGTTAACCAGTGTGCCTTTAGTAGATCTGCTTGCCTACTCTCTGTTACATACATAACAAACAAATAATTTAGGTAAATATTAAGTTTTATAAATAAATGAATGAATTCCCTTGGTTGGTCGAATACGTGTGTGTATTTCTGTGTGTGGTTTTGCATATGTATATTTCATTCTTTTGAGTGTATTTGTTTTTGAACATATTCAAGAAATTACTATTTGGTATTGGGTTGTCGAAATTATAGTTATACCAAGTATAATTAGTTTTATACCCGTTACTCGTAGAGTAAAAGGGTATATTGTATTCGTGCAAAAGTATGTAACAGGTAGAAGGAAGAGTTTCCGACCCTATACATAATATATATTCTTGTTCAGGATCACTAGCCGAGTCGATCTAGCCATGTCCGTCTGCCCGTCTGTCCGTCTGTCTGTCCGTATGAACACTGAGATCTCGGAAACTATAAGAGCTATAAGATTGGCATTTTACATGTAGATTTTTGGAGTTCCTACGTAGCGCAAGTTTGTTTCAAAATGGTGCCACGCCCCATCTGATGCCGACAAGCCACAAGCTGTGGCCACAGTTTTGATGCAATTCTGAAAATTTTAATTGATATGAATTTTTTTCGTCAATATCTATCGATTGGCCTAATAAAAGTTTGCCACGCCCACTCTAACGCCCAAAAACCCATTAAACGCTTATGCCTGGCTAGCACCTACATTTCCGCGTTTCATGGCCCGTGGTACCAATGTCTTATGGTAGATGGCGCAATACTTTGGAACAGCTGGCCAAGGTGCTCAACAGAGTCATTGTTAATTCTCGATAAGGATTTCTATTAAAGGAAATTGCGTTGGTTTTCATTTGTCAATACCGAACTATATCCCAAGAGCTATGCAAATCAAATCAAGTTAGCTATAAATGGTTATTTAATATTTATATTAAGTTGTTTAGCTGAGTAACGGGTATCTAATAGTCGAGGCACTCGACTATAGCGTTCTTTCTTGTTTGTAATGGTATTTCGAAGAAAAAAATGACAATCATAAAGCAGAGTCAGCGGGTGGAAAAGAGATGGAGATATATATATTCAAGCGTATGCTGGATAAGCGGGTACTTTTTAATCGGGTATTAAAAATAGTAAAAAGTTCAACATTGAAGCCGTCATATTTTTTAAACATTTATTATGCTTTTAACTATTTTTTTGCGAAAACACGGTATCGATTGGTTTAAAGGTTTAGCGTACAGGATTTCATTTTCTAATTGAATGAGTTTGGGCACTTTTGTGGGGGGTGGGTCACCAATAACTTTAAACTCAAGTCTACAGAAATTAAAACCATATTAAAGCTCATTTTATATTTTTAAGGAAGAGCAGGGAAATGCAAGGCAGAGGGAGACGGAATCATTTGTTGACAATTTGTATGAAAGCAATATGCAGGCAGAAAACTTATGATGCTTATGGAGACACTTAAATTCGATAATAGATCGACTTTTTGCTTAGTTTCTCTGTTTAGAAGATAGCTAGAGCTTTGGTGAAACCATCAAATGAATCGATAAGGCTTAAGGAAAAACTTTACGGAAGGAATTTTTGATACTCAGCTTAGAAGTGCCATTTTTCGACGTTTGAAGATATTTTTGGCTAAATTGTAGTTTTAGAACGGGTGTTAAAAATAGTAGAAAGAATTAAATTTAAGCGGTCAAATTTTTTAAACATTTATAATTTCTATGTTGGTTTTGTATCGACCTGTTAAACAATAATTGTAGTGTTGAAGAATAAACACGATTTATTTCCGATTTGAGTGAACTGTATAATTTTTAGCTTTATTGAACCGACATGTTCCGTTGTAGTCGTATCTCTTTTTTTTCTAGAAACTTCAAGTCAGACTGCAGTACAGAAAAATACCAAAAAACTAAAAAGGGCAAAAATAGTATTTTGCATGACACAAATAAAATAAATCAAATTCAAATTATGGATGCAATCCGTTCATCAACATCCCGGGCCGCCCTGAAACATCGTTTCTGAATTAGGCAGCACAGATAGCTTGGTGATGGGTCGCGTCATCTCTCCAGTAGACGTCTTAAGTTTCACAGCGCGTACAAGTCCATCTGGTACATGACGAGCCTCCAATACACGGGCGAGAATACAAGCTGCGGGTGGGAGATTTGAGTCCTTCACCAGAACTACCCTGCCTACTCCGATGTTATGTTCGTTGTTGTTCCACTTTTGACGTTGGTGCAGCGATGTTAAATATTCCTGATGCCAGCGCTTCCAAAAGCCCTGATACATTGATTGTAAATGCTGCCAGTAGTCTAAGCGATTGGTCGGCAAATGAGTTAGATCACCCTGTGGAATTGTTGTGAATGGGCGGCCAATTAAAAAGTGGGCCGGAAACAAGTAGGTAAGGTCAGTGTCAGGTGTGTAGCATAATGATCTTGAGTTCACCACTGCACTGATCTGAACAATCAGAGTTTGCATCTGTTTAAAGGTTAGAACGGCTTTTCCCACGACGCGTCTCAGATGTAATTTAACTGAACGTACTGATGACTCCCACTTCCCTCCCCAATGTGGCGAATGGGGAGGTATGAAACTCCACTTAATTCCATCATTTGCCAACGATTGAGTTACGGTGTGTTGATGCTCCTGCGAAGATAGATGTTGCTGCATCTCATCTAGAGCCCGTTTCGCACCAACAAAATTCGTGCCGTTGTCACTGAAGATTTGCGAACATTTCCCTCGAAGGCACATGAAACGCCGAAGACATGCCAGGAAAGTGTCTGTACTAAGATCTGTGGCCAGTTCCAAATGTATGGCTGATGTTACAAGGCAGACGAAGAGACATATTCATATTTCGTTGGCGAACGCACTTTACGCAGTTGTGTACTAGGTTCCTTATTAGGTTACGCGCGCCGAAAATCCAATATTTTTGACGTGTAATTACAAACAGAGCAGACACTCCAGGATGTAGATTTGCAATGTGTTCGTGTTCCAAAATCATCCTTGTGATGCGATGCAATTTCGGAAGCAATATAGGATGTTTGACGTCAACTGGTAATTGTGAGTTGCCCAAGCGTCCACCAAATCGAAGAAGGCCATCCTTGCCGACAAACGGTGAGAGCTGCGAAGTGGTTTATTTTCCGTCAGAAGATTACGATCCTCCATGAAGCATTTCTGAGCCTCTTGCAGGCAAAGATTGCGAGCAGCCTGAATCTCTTCATAGGTAAGCCTTGCCCAATTTGTCAGTGCTACAGTTTTAATGGCCTTTGCATAAAGCGTAATGCGAAAGCTACAACGTGGACCAGTTTTATACAGGACGAAACCCGCTGAGTCAACGCTTCGATTGGTGAAAATAAGCCGCCTTGCTGAATGGTTAATGCGGGGGACTTCACTTCTTCTTTGCCAGGATTATCTGAAAGGGATGAACAGAATTTTGTACAGCCCAACTTTACCGAAAGCTTTTCTGGATCTTGCAGACATGAAGGTCCCATCCACCATAAGTCGAAATGCAGAAGGTCTGTAGCAAGCATTCCTCGTGTGGCGCAGTCCGCCGGATTCTCCTTTGTGTTTACATGATGCCATGCACTGCGCGGCAATGCGTCGAGTATTTCGGAAGTCCTGTTTGCTACAAATGTTTTGAGCTTCGATAGTGGATGTGAAAGCCAAGCCAAAACTATGGTTGAATCACACCATGCGTGTATTTTGATGTCCTTGTGTTGCAGAGAATCCTTGACTGATAAGATTAGTCTGCTGAGTAGCAAGGCGCCACACAGCTCGAGGCGCGGTAAGGATTGCTGCTTCAGCGGAGCAACTCTAGTTTTT
This sequence comes from Drosophila fuyamai, assembly GCA_018153365.1. Taxonomy (NCBI): domain Eukaryota; kingdom Metazoa; phylum Arthropoda; class Insecta; order Diptera; family Drosophilidae; genus Drosophila; species Drosophila fuyamai. The sequence goes on along the minus strand of JAECXW010000592.1, from coordinate 793,001 downwards.
CCTGCTATGAGTGAAACTGATACGGTGCCATCTGCTCGCACCACTCTGCTGTAGATGACTGCGGAATATGCCTTGATGGAGGCATCTGAGAATCCATGCAGTTAGATGCTATCCCCATTGTTTTCTACAAATCGTGGCAGGCGTAGTTCTTGAAGTATGTGTAGGTCGTTACGGCATTTGTTCCACCAGTCAGCAATTTTTGGAGGAAGCTCCGTATCCCAGCCGAGATCGAGTAACCACAATTCTTGGAACAGAATTTTAAACTGCACCACCACTGGCGACAGAATTCCCAGCGGGTCAAAGATGCGTGCCACGTCAGAAAGCACTTGGCGTTTGGTGTTGTCCGGATTGGGTGAAAGGCAAACTTTGTAGCATAGCGTATCCTCTTCTGGATCCCAATGAATGCCAAGAACCTTTGCTGTAGAATTGAAGCCTTTACCTTTTACCTCCGTTGAAGAAGTAGATCGGTCAGTGATACGTGATGAATTTGAGACCCATCCATGCCTGCACATTTCATTAATTGGATCAGCTCTTTTTGATTGCGAATTAGCTCTTCCTCTGTATGTGCTCCCGTCAGTACGTCGTCCACATCAAACTGCTCCTTTAAGATCCTTGCAGCTGTGGGAAACTCGTGTTGGTGGTCATTAGCTATCTGATCCAGGACTCTCACTGCAAAGAATGGTGCACTAGAAGTGCCGTATGTTACCGTGGAAAGCTCATAGTGCTTGATAGGTGTGCTTTCATCTTCTCTCCAAACAATACGCTGATAGCAACAATGGTTGGCAGCCACAAAGATTTGTCGATACATTTTGATAATATCTGCGGAAAAGACGAACTTGAACATTCTGAAACGCATACAAATCGAGAAGAGGTTTCGTAGAATGCTGGGTCCAATGTGTAGAGCATCGTTTAAGGATTTTCCATTCGTATCCTTGAATGAGCCGTCAAATACTACCCTTAGCTGTTGGGTAATTACCAGATGATGAGGCAAGTAAAAACTTGGCCCCTTGTCAATGCTTCCTGGTGATAATTCCCGCATGTTACCTAACTGTAGGTACTCACGCATAAATTGTACGTACTGTGAGTGCAGATCGGGGTCCTTCTTTAGGCGGCGTTCTACACCCCTGAATCTTGCAAGTGCATTGGAGTTTTTGAAAGGATATTCGACGATGTAACGCCCCTTTGAGTCCCGAGAATGTGTTTTCACAAAGTGCTGTTCAACTTCGTCGTCCTCTGGTTTCCCATGGAATTCCTGGTTGACATCCTCCAGCTCCCAAAAGCGCCGAAGAGTTGAGTCAATGTCAGTTGCCGTGTGCATTGTTGTTGTAGAGTACGTGTGCACGTACCTTCATTGTGTGATCTGAGATTCTTGACTGCATGACTAGTGTGCTGCAGCCTCTAGTTGTCTCTGCCTTGATCGATGAAATTCCAGACACCAAAATGCGTGAAGGCGAGCGTGACAGACCAAGTGCCTGTACGCACCTCTCTGAGATGTACGACAGTTCCGAACCACTGTCCAAAAGTACCCGGCATGAAGTGAGCGATCCTTGTGCGTTTTTAACAAACACCAGAGCTGTTGGCAATGCACTTTTCCTTGCCGTTGTTGATCCGTTGCACAAGAACTCAGCTGTGGGAGGCACTTGCGCACGAGCGATATGGCTGATGGTCCCCGTAGCATCTGATGAGCTTTTCATCAATGTGTGGCTGTGTCGTGGTCACAGAGGCTTGCAATCCAGAATTATCAGCATGTAGCAGAGAGTGGTGGTGATTATGGCAAATTTTGCATGTAAATTTGGATTCACACTTGCGTGATACAAGCCCATGCTTAAGGCAGTTAAAACACAATGATTTCGCCTTAACAAATGTGCGTCTCTGCTCGATCGATGCTTCAGCAAACCTTGGGCAACCGTAGATCTTGTGCTCCCTAGAGTTACATTTCGCACAAGCATTTTCTTCCACCGATACTAAAGCGTGTGACGAACGCTTTGCTTTGCTTGGTTGTGGGCCACCCTTGAAGTCGATGTCCGAGACACTTTTGCTGAGCTCGAATTCCTCGCAGCGTCGGTCTAAAAACTTGAGTAAATCATCCACAGACGGAGATTCAAGTTCCCGGCTTCCTTCAATCCATTTGCGTCGAGTTTCAGCGTCGATCTTGGCCAGAATAAAGTGTATGATCCAGCAGTCTCTGTTAGTTTGCCCTGCTGCATCCAATCCTCGAACAATCTCCGTGGCTCCGTCGGTCACCTTGCGCAGAACTGCAACATCTGCCCTGGATGTCGAAGGGAGATTCACAAACGTTTCCAGCAGAGTGTTGACAATATGACGTGGTCTGTTGTATCGATCAATTAGGCAACTCCAAGCAGCCTCGTAAGCAGCATCCGTTATTGGCATATGACGAATCAAGTCAGCTGCTTCTCCCGTAATGTACGTTTTTAAGTAGTGAAACTTTTGAATTCCTGTCAAATGCGGCTTGCTGTGGATCGTACTCTCGAAGATATTTTTAAAGGCTGGCCACTCCTTGTAGTCACCAGTGAACACCTTGATGTGAATTTTTGGCAGTTCGTTGTGCATTACATTTTCCGCCGAGTTTGCCCTCAATAACGTTGATTGTTGCTCAGCTAAACGCTCATTAAGTTCCTGTTGTTGTTGTAGAAAACGAGCAAGGCTTTCGTTTCCCAATCCAGATGAACTTGATGCGGCATCGTCAAGGTTGCCAGACTGCCTACCGTTGCTGCCTTCTCTGTCGTTCTCATTAGATGATAGACAGCGCCGTTTGATGGTGTGAAACAATGTGTTTGCTTACAAATACTTATCCTCATACCTCTCGTTGTCGATGGCTGGATCGACGTACCCCTCTTCATCATCATAAAGGGCCAGTTTATCGCTAATGGTCTCAAACTCCTTCCAAACGTTGTTGAGCCTTTCCAATGAGACTGTGACTTCATCAAGTTCCCAGTTTAATCCCTCACGTGGATCTTGTGACGCCGTTAGCAAACGCGAAATGCTTGCCTTCGCACGGCTTCTTGCTGCCTTCAAAAGCTTTAATTGATCCATGTTAATCAATTGCTAAATTTGGCTAGAAGGACCAAAGATTATGTTGAAGAATAAACACGGTTTATTTCCGATTTGAGTGGACTGTATAATTTTTAGCTTTATTGAACCGACATGTTGCGTTGTAGTCGTATCTCTTTTTTTTCTAGAAACTTCAAGTCAGACCGCAGTTCAGAAAAATACCAAAATACTAAAAAGGGCAAAAATAGTATTTTGCATGACACAAATAAAATAAATCAAATTCAAATTATGGATGCAATCCGTTCATCAACAGTAGTGTTATTGAATTACTCGAGGTCATATAAGGTCTTAAACTATTTTTGGGCGAAAACACGGATTGGATCTATGGATCTACAGAGTGGACTGTATTTGAAATGACGGAACAGATGAAAAGAATCAGCAACAATAATAACACATCCCGTTGGGGCGATTAATTGCGGCAATTTGGAGAAAAACAATCACGGTCGCACCCGTGTGGACATAAATATATTTTCTGCCTCCACATACAGGAACATAAAATAAAATAAATTCAAATCCACACGGGTGCGACCGTGATTGTTTTTCTCCAAATTGCCGCAATTAATCGCCCCAACGGGATGTGTTATTATTGTTGCTGATTCTTTTCATCTGTTCCGTCATTTCAAATACAGTCCACTCTTCGACGCTCTACTGTACCGATACACACTTACACAAAACGCATGCATGCCCATATCTACATAGAATTATTTTCTGCCTCCACTTACAGGAACATACACATATCCATAAACGCATGCATGCCCATATCTACATAAATATATTTTCTGCCTCCACATTCAGGAACATAAAATAAAATAAATTCAAATCCACACGGGTGCGACCGTGATTGTTTTTTCGCCAAATTGCCGCATTAACCACCGCAGCGGCCGTGTTGTTATTGTTGCTGTTTTTTTTTCTCTCTCTCTCTACCGCGCCCTCACGCATGCACTGCTCTGCCGACCGGCGTAACCCAGTGAACGCTTCTCCCGAACCAAAGCCAAGGTTTTTTAATTCCACCATTCCGGCTCCGAAAAAAATAAGTATTTATAATTATAATTATTATTTAAATATACAAATTATTAATTCATAATTATAATTACTATTTAATTATAAATATTATTTAATTATTTCCGGCAAAGTAATTAATTTATTTAATGGATTAATTAATTTATTTTTTATTGCGGTTTTCCGGATTTTTTTTTGCAATCAAAGATATTTTCCAAATCCAAAAAAAAAAAATAATAAATAAAAACCTTAATACAATAAAATTATTTGGCAACACTAACTAAGGGAAAAATTAGAATAAAAAAACAGAAGTCAACAAAGGGAGTAACAAGATATACAAATATATAAACAATCAATACAGTTTCATCGATTTCCAAATATTTTCTTCCGATTCTTCCCGTTGTTTATGGCACTGTGCTTTCTACTCCGCACAAATTAACAGTGTGACCGTTCTCTGGGGCTTTCTTTTCTTTTGCGTGCGTTCATTGGCAGCGACGACCAACTCGTTGGCGACTCAGATCGCGCCGAGAGCTTAACGGTGAATATCCTCACGTTCTGAACGAGACGCCCCTTGCTCAGGTCAGTCGACAAGAGCTGATCCGCAAAGTTCGAGTCCAAGAATGCCCACGGGAGACGACAAGAAACCGAGGTCGATCCCATCTATCCGTTTGGACAGGTCCCAATCCGCGTCTCCGCGGCCGTCTCAATTAACACCAAAGGCGGCCATAGCCATTCCAAGGGCAAAAAGCGACGAGCCCGTCGAGACTATCTCCGGTCCCCCGTCAAGGCTTTCTCGGTCGGTGTCCAAGATGGCTCAAACTGCGATAGACATCGCCCTCAAAAAGTTTATTGCCACAACAGACCGGGTTAGCCAATTTCAAGCGGATATTCATACTCCGAGCGCCGCTGAACCAGAACGACTTTCCCCTGGCATGTGCCAAGTCCATCGGGACCAAATCCGGGCCTTGTGGGAAAAGGTGGAGAAGAGCTATGAAAGTTGCTCCGATCTTCTTTCCGCGTCCACCGACAGTTCTGCCACCTCGACAGTGCTTGAATCCAAGTACAGTTACTGCTACTCCGTATATTCGAGATGTTTGGTCCAACTACAGGACATAATAGACAAGGCCGCCTTCCAGCCCATTCAGGCTGCTGTCAGTGTTCCAACACCGCCGTCTACGGGCTGTCGTTTGCCACCAGTCGACACCGAAGTTTTCGCTGGTGATTACCTGCGGTGGCCCACCTTCAGAGATCTTTTTACCGCGATATACATACACAACTCTCGTCTTACACCGGTGGAGAAGTTGTTCCACCTATTATCCAAAACAAGTGGCGATGCGCACGCCATTGTTTCCAAAGCCCCGCTGACCAACGAAGGGTTTATCTCCGCGTGGCGAAGCCTCACCGACCGCTTCGAAAATCGGCGGTTATTAGTCAATAGCCAGCTAAAAATCCTCTTCAACATCCAGGCAGTACCCCAAGAGTCCGGAGCCGCTCTGAAGGAGCTGCAAGGGACAATCCAAAGTTGCCTGACAGCCTTAGAGATGTCCTCTATTCAAGTCGAGACTTGGGATTGTCTCCTGGTTTACATGGTTTCCTTAAAGCTTCCCAAAATCACGCTTTCAATGTGGGAGCAATCCATTCACAACAAGGCTGAGATTCCAACATGGAATGAGTTAGACTCGTTCCTGACAGAGCGTCATCGCACTCTGGAGGCTATCGATGACATAAGGCCTAGCAGTTCGGGTCAGGTTCCGCCAAGGTCGACACCTGCGAGCGCCCCAGCGCGTAGGCTTAATTCTTACGAGGCCAGAGTGACTCCAGCCCCAAGAGGGTGCGATCTCTGCTCCAGAGAGAATCATCCTGTTCGCTTATGTCCGCGCTTCCTTGAGATGGATGTAAATGGTCGCTCCGACTACATTAAGAAAAAGCAGCTTTGTTTGAACTGTTTTGCACGAGGGCACTTGCAACGGGATTGCACTAGTGCCCATAGCTGCTTCACGTGCCACAGCCGTCATCACACCCTCCTGCACCGCGGTAATCCATTCGCGGCCGCTCCAAGTCCGTCTGCGCCATCCAGGTCTCGACCCGCGCCTACTACGAGAGGCACGAGCCCCACAGAGGATCATTCTGATGTGCAAGTGTGCTTCGCTTCCGGCTCAAGAGCCGTCTTACTAGGCACAGCCCTCATTAACATTTGCCATTTAGGGTGCAATTTCCAGGCGCGTGCCCTAATCGACTCTGGTTCCGAGGCAACCTTTATTACGGAGAGACTTTTCAACCTCGTCAAACTTCCATTCAAGACTATCCAGGCCCAAGTCTCTGGTCTTAATCAAACCGTTGCCGCTCAGTCCACGAAACTCTGTCATTTTTCTATTCGATCGCCTTCCAGACCCGGGCTGCATTTAGAAACTTCAGCTTACGTTCTTCCGCAGCTGGCCGGGAATCTGCCTTCGTATCCAGTCCCTCGAGATCTTCTTAAGGGAATTCCTGACATCCCCCTTGCAGATCCCAAGTTCTTCGAGAGCTCCCAAATCGATGTCTTGATAGGAGCCGATATTCTTCCGTCCATCCTCCTCGGCAACGCCAGGGCTAACATTTGCGGTTCACTTCTCGGCCAGGAAACCATTTTTGGATGGGTGTTGACAGGCCCCATATCTCCAGCGGCCCCCCGCAATTTGTCCGCCTTCTCCACTCGAGTTACCTGCGGACTCGACGACTCGTTAGATCATCTCCTTGCCAAATTCTGGGAGGTGGAGGAAGTGCCCACACAGATAGTCCCCGAGTCTGATTCCGTCTGCGAACACAATTTTGTCCAGACTACAAGAAGGGACAATCGTGGCAAATACGTTGTGATGCTCCCCTGGCGCGATCTCGAGCATAATGGTTCCGAGCTGGCATCTTCACGATCCTTTGCTCTGGCTCAATTTCTGCGTAACGAGCAGCGCCTAAAAAGAGATCCTCCCCTGAAGGCCCGGTATGACTCTGTAATCCAAGAATTCCTCGACTTAGGTCACATGGCCGAGGTCCCTTTGACGAGCAGTTCCGCCACGTACTACCTTCCACATCACGCCGTTCTTAAGCCCGAGAGCACAACCACTAAAGTGCGGGTGGTTTTCAACGCCTCTAGCCCTTCCGCAAACGGGACCAGTCTGAATGACATACTTTACGCGGGCCCGGTCTTACAATCCGACCTCACGATTCAAATCCTGAAGTGGTTCGTTTTCAACGCCGACATCGAGAAGATGTATCGGCAAATTTGGGTAGACCCCCAGCATACTCCTTTGCAGCGCATTCTATTCCGCAATTCCGATGGGGAAATCCGCGACTACGAGTTGAAAACAGTCACCTTCGGGGTCAATTGTGCCCCGTTCCTAGCGATCCGTGTCCTGCAACAGCTCGCCGACGACGAAGAGTCGAGGTATCCGCAGGCGAGTCGGATTATCCGCCAGTTCATGTACGTCGACGACGTACTCGCGGGGGCAGACTCCAAAACCGAAGCGCAAGCGGCTATCCGCGAGCTCCAGGTATCCCTGGATTCAGCAGGATTCCCCCTTAGAAAATGGACATCCAATAGCAAGGCGATTTTGGCCAACATCCAGAGTGACCATCTCCTTCGCGCGGACTTCCTTGAAATCGACGCAGAGAGCACGGCTAAAACTCTCGGAGTGCGGTGGAAGGCGACGTCTGACGAGTTTTTCTTCATTCCGCCCGAATTGACCTTGTCTTCAACGTTCACAAAGCGTCAAGTCCTATCCCAAATCGCCAAACTATTTGATCCCGCGGGTTGGCTCGCCCCCTTCATAGTCCGGGCAAAGATGTTCATGCAGGACATTTGGCTCCAAAATCTAGGATGGGACGAGGCCCTCCCTCGAGATTTTTGCCAAAGATGGGTTGACTTCCTGGAAAATTACTCCGCTCTTGATCAGATCCACATTCCCCGATGGGTCGCTTTCCGACCACATTGGAAAATTGAGCATCATGGGTTCTGCGACGCCTCGCAGAAGGCGTACGGCGCAGCCCTCTACGTCCGAGTTGAGGCTGGGTCCGCGGTAATGGTGAACTTGCTCACGGCAAAGACACGGGTGGCCCCGGTAAAAACGGTGTCACTCCCGCGGCTCGAGTTGTGCGGAGCCTTGTTATTGTCCGAAATGGCCAACGCCGTTCTTCCGAAGATGCCCGGGCAGGCGTCCGCCCTGCACTGTTGGACGGACTCTACGATTGTTCTCGCCTGGTTGCATAAGCCAGCGTGCCAATGGACAACGTTCGTGGCAAATCGTGTGACCAAGATTACCCAGCTTACCGAGGTGGAGAAATGGGCACACGTCCGCTCCGAGCATAACCCGGCAGATCTCGCTAGCCGGGGGGTGGCGCTTCAAGACCTTGCGGACAGCCAGCTGTGGTGGCATGGTCCCGCCTGGCTGCAGTGGCCTCGCTGCGAGTGGCCCACTCAAGGCTATGAACCCCCTGCGACTGAACTCGAGAAGCGAGCAGTCAAGGTCCATGTTGCGAAGGCCCCCCCTGAAGACATTCTGGAGCGTTTTTCCACACTCGACAAGGCGTTGCGAGTCCTCGCTTACGCTCATCGGTTCATCCAGCGTTCGCGAAAACTCATGTCCCCGTTTGAGGATCTCTTGACAGCTCCTGAAATTGCGTCGGCCGAGCGGCTCCTGATTTCCGTCACGCAACGCAGGCACTTTGCCCTTGAGATGGGCTGCTTAAGCCAGAAACGGCCAGTGCCAGCATCCAGCCTGGTCCAAAACCTGAACCCGTTCATTGATTCCCAAGGGCTCATGAGAGCATGCGGCCGAGTCACGGCTTCCGAACTTCTCCAGTATGATGAACGGCATCCTGTCATCCTTCCATACGACTGCCATCTGTCCCGACTCCTCGTCCATTTTACGCATCGTATAACGCTGCACGGTGGCAATCAGCTTATGATCCGTCTGATCCGTTCCAAATTCTGGATCCCGAGGGTAAGGAATTTGGTCAAGTCCGTCATATATTCATGCAAGGTCTGCATCATCCACAAAAAAAGGTTGCAAACTCAACTGATGGGAGACTTACCCAAAGAACGAACGTCCTTCTCGCGCCCTTTCACATATACCGGTGTGGACTATGCCGGTCCCTTTGACATCAAAAACTACACGGGACGAGCCTGTCTCATTACGAAAGGGTATGTGCTGGTGTTCGTGTGCTTCGCCACTAAGGCCATCCATTTAGAACCTACTTCCGACCTTACGACTGAGAAGTTTCTCGCCGCCTTCGCCCGTTTCGTGTCCCGAAGAGGATGCCCCCGTCAAGTTCAGTCGGACAATGGCAAGACCTTTGTGGGTGCGGCTGCCTTACTCTCCCGCGAGTTTCTCCAAGCTCTCAAGGAAGCTGTGACAGGTGCCTATAGTCACCAGCAGCTGCTCTGGCAATTCATTCCTCCGGGAGCACCCCACATGGGAGGTTTGTGGGAAGCAGGTGTTAAGAGCTTCAAGACCCTGTTCTACAAGTCTACGGCGACGCGAAAATACACATTCGAAGAGCTGTCCACGCTTCTAGCTAGGATCGAAGCATGCCTGAATTCGCGTCCGCTCGCGCCGATGTCCGAAGACCCCACTGACCTGTTGGCGATTACGCCTGGGCACTTTCTTGTTGGAGGGCCCCTCCTCGCCATGGTCGAACCCGAGATAAAGGGGGACACCACATCTATTATAAACCGCTGGCAGCATCTGAAGGCTCTTCATCAACAATTTCGTCTGCGATGGAAAGAGGAGTACCTCAAGGAACTCCATAAGCGGAATAAGTGGCGAACCCCTACAAGAAATCTCCGTGCCGGGGACATGGTGGTAGTCAAGGAAGACAACCTTCCGTCCAATGAGTGGCGATTAGGCAGAATCGCCGCGGTGTTTCCAGGAGCCAATGGCCATGTTCGTGTGGTCGACATCCGCACTGCACGGGGACTCATTAAGCGTCCCATAGCGAAGGTCGTCCTTCTTCCAATGGAAGAGTCCGTCTGCCCGCAATAAACAGTCGACCCTTCACTCCGGTGGTTCAATTCATCACTTCGATTCGTAGCGTCAATTAATAGTTCCAACCCGTAGTTCCAATTCACAGTTCTTATCACTACTGATCCAAATTTTTTATTTTGTCCTATTCCGCCAACCAGATCTCACACGATGTCTCCACGTCCGCGCAGCGCCATCGCTTTGGAGCACAAACGAACTCGAGGTATGCAATCCTACCGTTGCCGAGTCTGTAGCGGGATCCATCCACTTCGGAAGTGTCGTCGGTTCCTCCGTCTGAGCGCCGAGAAGAGGCTCCGGGCTGTCCTTTCCAACCGGTACTGCCATCGCTGTTTGGCCCACGAGCACTCCGACGGAGCGTGTCGGCGAGGTGATCGCTGCAAAACTTGCGGCCAGGATCACCACACTCTGCTTCATCTCTCGGAACCACCGATGGCATCACGGCAGTCCCGCCCGGCAGCACGCCGGTCGCAGAGATCCGCTGCCACTCCGCAACACTCCTCAGCCGCTCCTCGGCCCTCGTCCGCCACTCCACGGCATTCTACAGCCGCTCCTCGGCACTCGTCCGCCACTCCACGGCACTCATCTGACACTCTGCGGCAATTTTCTGCTACTCGGGGTGCCACGCAGCTTGCGGTCACCGCTCCGTCCTTAACGTCCCTCCTACAGCGGCACAGCGTCAACCTCCTACCGACGGCTTTGGTGCGTTTAGAGACCGGGAGTCGAGTCTTCGACACTGCGGCGCTCATCGACCCGTGTACGCCTATGAGCTGTATCGACGCTTCGCTAGCGTCGAGTTTCCGCTTGCCGACCACCAACGTGGGAGGCGAACAGATTTGTTCGGCAACCGTGGGGTCCAAAATCGACAGCACTGTCCGGCTCGACACAATTTTTAAAATAGAGCCTCACGTGCGCATCCGCACTCCAATCCGGGAACTGAGCGACGCGGTAAGGACCCACTTTCGGGACATTACGCTGGCTGATGAGCGGTTTTATCTCCCCGCGACGATCTCCATCATCCTGGGCGCGGATATGTATCCGAGTGTGATGCGGCCGGGCTTCCTGAAAATTCAGGATGGATTGCCAGTGGCCCAGAGCACCGTGTTTGGGTGGGTCGTGTCCGGAGCCTGTCACCAGCCGTGAGAAGAGCAACCAGGCTATGTTGCAACCCGAGTAGTTGCAAGGGGGGGCGGAATGTTTAGGTCAGTGGCCCACTGCATTGGCGCTGGTCACTGAGCTCTCCGAGCTTTCGCTCTCGCCCCTCTTGCGCTCCCTCGCTCGCCTCTCACAACGTCCGCGCTCCAGAGTGCGAACTTCGGGTTTCGCATCCAAACTCCTCGGATGGCCGCTGCCGATCTCCCGCTCTCGCTTGAACGGAGTAAAGCGGGCGGGAGCGCGGTTTTAGTTTTAAGTTTTAATTAGTCTCATGTATAACGCTGAATAAGCAACACGGAAATATACCACGACGCCCCCGACTTCTCATTTTCGTCAGCCCTTTGCGTTTGCGCCGTGGGAATTTTTGTGCTTCAAATTCGCTTCTTTTGTGGAAGGATCGCCCCCTACGAACAGATTGGTTAAGCGGTTTAGCGTCCAGAATTTTTGATAGGAAAATCGACCTTTTTTCCAATTGGAAGCGATTGGGGACACTTGGGAAGCCCCAATAAATCTTAGCAAATCAGTTTAAGGTTATTAGAATGTAATAAAAATGCATATTAATATTGTTAACCAGTGGTTTTTGCTCTGCGAGGGTTCCCAGTTCTCTTACTGATAGCTTTTTATATAGAGAGGAATGAATTCCCTTGGTTGATCGAATACGTGTGTGTATTTCTGTGTGGGGTTTTGCATATGTATATTTCAATCTTTTGAGTGTATTTGTTTTTGAACATATTCAAAAAGTTTAATTATTTTTATACCCGTTACTCGTAGAGTAAAAGGGTATATTGTATTCGTGCAAAAGTATGAAACAGGTAGAAGGAAGCGTTTCCGACCCTATAAAGTATATATATTCTTGTTCAGGATCACTAGCCGAGTCGATCTAGCCATGTCCGTCTGTCCGTCTGTCTGTCTGTCGGTCTGTCCGTCTGTCTGTCCGTATGAACGCTGAGATCTCGGAAACTATAAAAGCTAGAAGATTGGCATTTTGCATGTAGATTTTAGGAGTTCCTACGCAGCGCAAGTTTGTTTCAAAATGGTGCCACGCCCGTCAATACCTATCGATTGGCCTAATAAAAGTTTGCCACGCCCACTCTCCATTAAACGCTTAGGCCTGGCTAGCGCCTACATTTCCGCCTTTCATGGCCCGTGGTACCAATGTCTTGGGGTAGATGGCGCAATACAATAGCGCCATAGAAATCGGAAGCTAATTCGAGCGGCGAAAAACATTCAAGAAGGCATATTTATATTAAGTTGTTTAGCTGAGTAACGGGTATCTAATAGTCGAGGCACTTGACTATAGCGTTATGTCTTGTTTAACATTTTATTATGCTTTTAACTTTTTTTTAGCGAAAACACGGTATCGATTGGTTTAACGGTTTAGCGCACAGGATTTACTTTTCTAATTGAATGAGTTTCCGGCACTTTGGTGGGGGGTGGGTCGTCAATAACTATAAACTAATGTCTACAGAAATTAAAACCGTATTAAAGCTAATTTTATATTTTTAAGGAAGAGCAGGGAAATGCAAGGCAGTGGGAGAGGGAGGGAGACGGAATCGTTTGTTGACAATTTGTATGAAAGTAATATGCAGGCAGAAGACATATGATGCTTATGGAGACACTTAAATTCGATAATAGATCGACTTTTTGCTTAGTTTATTTGTTGAAAAGATAGCTAGAGCTTTGGTTAAACCATCAAATGAATTGTTAAAACTTAAGGAAAAACTGTAGTGTTATTGAATTACTCGAGGTCATACGTTGGTTATATTTTAATTTCTCTTATAACACAACGTTTTTATTCCACTTAACTTTCATCACACTTACACTCCCTGGGGAGTGAACCCGACTATGATAGGACTAGCTAGTTTCGTCTGCACGTCACCTCAGACTCATCAGCTATCTACGGGGATGGAAGCAGAGCGTCAGAAACTCCCCAATGTTACGATCAGAGAAGCTTTTGGCAATTGTTAGTTGCCAAAGTTCATTGGTTTTAACATAGGTGGAGTTCTGTCGTTAAAGCTTCTATCAGTGTGTGAAGGTTTTCAGTGTTTTGTCTGTTGAAAAACCTTCGGTTTTTTCGATATGCAGACTGGTAAATACAACAAATAGTTAAAGATTGTTTTTAATTGCTGAATTTTTGGGCGAGTGGATCCCTTTTGTTTATGTTGGTTTTGTATCGACCTGTTAAACAATAATTTTAATGTTATTGAATTACTCGAGGTCATACGTTGGTTATATTTTAATTTCTCTTATAACACAACGTTTTTATTCCACTTAACTTTCATCACACTTACACTCCCTGGGGAGTGAACCCGACTATGATAGGACTAGCTAGTTTCGTCTGCACGTCACCTCAGACTTATCAGCTATCTACGGGGATGGAAGCAGAGCGTCAGAAACTCCCCAATGTTACGATCAGAGAAGCTTTTGGCAATTGTTAGTTGCCAAAGTTCATTGGTTTTAACATAGGTGGAGTTCTGTCGTTAAAGCTTCTATCAGTGTGTGAAGGTTTTCAGTGTTTTGTCTGTTGAAAAACCTTCGGTTTTTTCGATATGCAGACTGGTAAATACAACAAATAGTTAAAGATTGTTTTTAATTGCTGAATTTTTGGGCGAGTGGATCCCTTTTGTTTATGTTGGTTTTGTATCGAAAAAGGAAAAACTTGACCGAAGGAATTTTTGATACTCAACTTAGAATTGTCATTTTTCGACGTTTTAAGATATTTTTGGGTAAATTGTAAGTTTAGAACGGGTGTTAAAAATAGTTATAAGCCTTCAATGTAAGCGGTAATTTTTAAACTGTAAACTGGGTACATTTTATTCTCCATAACCTCCAGAGCGAAGTTGACCACGCGATGCAGCTGTTCAGGTGTAAAGTGACTTTTTCGAAAACCAAACTGCCATTTTGGAATAGCTCTGCTCACGCTTTCTAGTTTGAGGATCCGATCCAGCATCACCCTTCCCATCATTTTGCCCAGCGCAGGGAGAAGACTGATTGGCCTATAAGCATCTACTTCGGTGGGCGGCTTTCCAGGTTTGGGAATCATCGTTATGACGGCAGATTTCCATGCACTTGGGCAGTGACTGAGCCTCAAAACGCTGTTTAACAGCAAGACTATGAACAGAAGAGCTTTTTTGGGAAGAATTTTGAGGGTCTTGTTATCTAGGAGATCCTCGCCTGGAGCCTTTTTGTTTTGGGTTTGTGGGAAGAGCCATTTGAAATGGTATTTCAAGGCGCATTTGGACTAGGGTTTGGTTTTCTATCGGCGTTAGATTTAACGGCTAAAATCGGTCCTCTAAGTTGTCAGCAAATATATCGGTCTTGTGTTGACTGGAGCTAAACCATCCACCAGCCGGATTTCTAATTGGAGCCTTCGGGATGACCTGTCTTTTAAAACGATTCGTAAGCTTCCATAACGAGTAGTTGGTGGACGCCTCTGGACTTGCATTTTGTAACATTTGGTCAAACTGATCTTGCTTGTTCTTTGTCAGTACTTTGCTTAGACGATTTGATAGTCTTTTATAGATATTTTAGACACGTACATCTCCTGTTCTTGTATATTCCCGACGAACCGCTTTTTTTTAGTTGAATGAGAACTAAAGCATTTTGTGGAAGCAGGTTGCTTCTACTTTGGTTTGGAGAATGTCTGTTCTTGGCTGAAGCAAATGTCGCAGCCGAATAAATTTTTTGCATGAAAATCTCCACCGCATCTTCAAGATCATATGGAGGTTAATTTTAGTGTTGAGGCTAACGCTTTTGTCCAAGGCTTCCTGGAATTGTTCAACGGAGGAGCCAGGCGGAAGTATAAATTTCCTTTTGGTCTTGTTCTGCGGTATGTGACTCAGTTTGCAACAACAGGCAAATGATCCGAGGACAGCTCGTATTTTGTTTCAATCGACAATTTATTCTGAGGTACTCCATTTACAATAAAAAAGTCCAGAGCTGTTGGCGTAAATCTGGTGTTCGAAGAAAAAAAGGTGGGCTCACCAGTAGCTAGAATTTGGCTAGAGCAAGATACAATAGCCTCTTGGAGACGCTTTTAATTATTTTTTGTAATGGTATTTCGAAGAAAAAAATGACAATCATAAAGCAGAGGGGTGGAAAAGAAATGGGTATTAAAAATAGTAAAAAGTTAAAAATTGAAGCCGTCATATTTTGTAAACATTTATTATGCTTTTAACTATTTTAGCGGAAACACGGTATCGATTGGTTTAACGGTTTAGCGTACAGGATTTAATTTTCTAATTGAATGAGCTTTGGTCACTTTGGTGGGGGGTGGGTCATCAATAACTATTCACTAAAGTCTACAGAAATTAAAACCGTATTAACGCTCATTTTATATTTTTAAGGAAACGCAGGGAAATGCAAGGCAGTGGAAGAGGGAAGGAGGCGGAATCATTTGTTGACCATTAGTATGAAAACAATATGCAGGCAGAAAACGTATGATGCTTATGGAGACACTTAAATTCGATAATAGATCAACTTTTTGCTTAGTTTCAATGTTTAGAAGATAGCTAGAGCTTTGGTGAAACCATCAAATGAATCGTTAAAGCTTAAGGAAAAACTTTACCGAAGGAATTTTTGATACTCAGTTTAGTAGTGCCATTTTTCGACGTTTGAAGATATTTTTGGCTAAATTGTAATTTTAGAACGGGTGTTAAAAATAGTAAAAAGCCTTAAATCTAAGCGGTCAAATTTTTTAACATTTATAATGTCTTATCGAGTGCCTCGACTATTAGATACCCGTTACTCAGCTAAACAACTTAATATAAATATGCCTTCTTGTATGTTTTTCGCCGCTCGAATTAGCTCCCGATTTTTATGTTAAAATCTGTACCCAGGGAACACCTCCAATTTGGCTAACTTGATTTGATTGGCATAGTTCTTGGGATATAGTTCGGTATTGACAAATGAAAACCATAGCAATTTCCTTTAATAGAAATCCCTCAAAAATTAACGTTGACTCCGTTGAGCACATTGGCCAGCTGCTCCAAAGTCATCCGTTAGATTGCGCTATTGTAAGGCGGAAATGTAGGCGCTAGCCAGGCTTAAGCGTTTAATGGGTTTTTGGGCGTTAGAGTGGGCGCGGCAAATTTATTTTGCCAATCGATAGGTATTGACGAAAAAAAAAACATATCAAAAAAAATTTTCATAATGGCATCAAAACTGTGGCCACAGCTTATGGCTTGTGGGCGTCAGAGGGGTCGTGGCACCATTTTGAAACAAACTTGCGCTGCGTAGGAACTCCTAAAATCTACATGCAAAATGCCAATATTCTAGCTTTTATAGTTTCCGAGATCTCAGCGTTCATACGGACGGCCAGACAGACGGACAGACGGACATGGCTAGATCGACTCGGGTATTGATCCTGAACAAGAATATATATACTTTATAGGGTCGGAAACTCTTCCTTCTACCTGTTACATACTTTTGCACGAATACAATATACCCTTTTACCCTACGAGTAACGGGTATAATAAATGAATGAATTCCCTTGGTTGATCGAACACGTGTGTGTCTTTTTGTGTGGGCTTTTGCATATGAACATTTCATTATTTTGAGTGTATTTATGGGGGTGGGTCACCAATAACTATAAACTAAAGTCTACATAAATTAAAACCGTATTAAGCCTCATTTTATATTTTTAAGGAAGAGCATGGAAATGAAACGCAGTGTGAGAGGGAGGGAGACGGAATCATTTGTTGACAATTTGTATGAAAATGCAGAGAGAGATAGCAATGTGCAGACAGAAAACGTATGATGCTCATGGAAACACTTAAATTCGATAAAAGATCGACTTCTTGCTTAGTTTCTTTGTTTAGAAGATAGCTAGCGCTTTGGTGAAACCATCAAATGAATCGTTAAAGCTTAAGGAAAATCTTTACCGAAGGAATTTTTGATCCTCAGTTTAGAAGTACCATTTTTCGACGTTTGAAGATATTTTGTTACGGTTACGGTTGTTAAAAATAGTAAAAAGCCTTAAATCTAAACGGTCAAATTTTTTAAAAATTTATATTGTCTTTAACTATTTATGGGCGAAAACACGGATTCGATTGGTTAAACGATTAGCGCCCAGAATTTTTGAAAGGAAAATTGACCTTTTTTCCAATTGGAAGCGATTGGCGACACTTGGGGGCCCCAATAAATCTTAGCAAATCAGTTTAAAGTTATTAGAATGTAATAAAAATGCATATTAATATTATTAATCAGTAGTTTTGGCTCTGCGTGCGTTCTCAGTTTTCTTACTGATAGCTTTATATATAGAGATGAATGAATTCCCTTGGTTGATCGAATACGTGTGTGTATTTCTGTGTGGGCTTTTGCATATGTATATTTCATTATTTTGAGTGTATTTGTTTTTGAACGAATATGAAAAAGAAATTACTATTTGGTATTGGGTTGGCGACAATATAGATATACCAACTTGAATTATTTTTTGTAATGGTATTTCGAAGAAAAAATGACAATCATAAAGCAGATTCAGCGGATGGAAAAGAGATGGGTATTAAAAATAGTAAAAAGTTAAAAATTGAAGCTGTCATATTTTGTAAACATTTATTATGCTTTTAACTATTTTTTAGCGAAAACACGGTATCGATTGGTTTAACGGTTTAGCGTACAGGATTTAATTTTTTAATTGAATGAGTTTGGGTCACTTTGGTGGGGGGTGGGTCACCAATAACTATAAACTAAAGTCTTCAGAAATTAAAACCGTATTAAAGCTCATTTTATATTTTTAAGGAAGAGCAGGGAAATGCCAGGCAGAGGGAGAGGGAGGGAGACGGAATCATTTGTTGACAATTTGTATGAAAATGCAGAGAGAGATAGCAATATGCAGGCAGAAAACGTATGATGCTTATGGAGACACAAAAAGTCGATAATAGATCGACTTTTTGCTTAGTTTCTTTGATTAGAAGATATGAATTACTAAAGCTTAAGGAAAAACTTTACCGAATGAATTTTTATACTCCGTTTAGTGCCATTTTTCGATGTTTGAAGATATTTTTGGCTAAATTGTAGTTATACCCGTTACTCGTAGAGTAAAAGGGTATATTGTATTCGTGCAAAAGTATGTAACAGGTAGAAGGAAGAGTTTCCGACCCTATACATAATATATATTCTTGTTCAGGATCACTAGCCGAGTCGATCAAGCCATGTCCGTCTGTCCGTCTATCCGTCCGTATGAACGCTGAGATCTCGGAAACTATAAAAGCTAGAAGATTGGCATTTTGCATGCAGATTCTAGGAGTTCCTACGCAGCGCAAGTTTGTTTCAAAAAGGTGCCACGCCCCCTTTATCGCCCACAATCGTTTATATACGATTTTAAAAATTTAAATATTTCGGAAAAGTAAAAATGCAGTTTTATTGTGTTTATCAATACCTATCGAAATGTAGAAGAAATTTTTCAAATCGGACCATTCGTTAAAAAGTTATGCTTGATCAAAGTTTATATCTCCATCTCCCTCGCACTCCTTTTACCTTAGTAACGGGTATCTGATAGTCGGGGCACCCGACTATAGCGTTCTTTCTTGTTTTAGAATGGGTGTTAAAAATAGTAAAAAGCCTTAAATCTAAGCGGTCGAATTTTTTAAACATTTATTATGTCTTAAACTATTTTTGGGCGAAAACACGGATTCGATTGGTTAAACAGTTTAGCGTCCAGATTTTTGAAAGGAATATTGACCTTTTTCCAATTGGTAGCGATAAGGGGAGCCCCAATAAATCTAAGCAAATCAGTTTAAAGTTATTAGAATGTAATAAAAATGCATATTAATATTGTTAACCAGTGGTTTTGGCTCTGCGTGCGTTCTCAGTTTTCTTACTGATAGCTTTATATATAGAGATATGTAAGATCGTATGTTTTCATTAAAAGTTCTATGACTTCTTTCGATTGTCCCAACTGTCTGGTGGTGGTGTGCAGTAGATCTTATGTTTTTAATTTTCAAATATGTACACAAGTCATTTATAATTGAATGCTTGTATTTTGTTCCTATGTCCGTAATGAACGTCTTCATTGGAACGCCAATACTGCCGCTAAAGCAATTTTTGAATTATTTATTCTGAAGTACTGTTCCTATGTCCGTAATGAACGTCTTCATTGGACCGAAGACGTTCATTACGGACATAGGAACAGTACTTCAGAATAAATAATTCAAAAATTGCTTTAGCAGCAGTATTGGCGTTCTTATTGGCAACTGGTATGGCAACTAGATATTTTGTTAAGTCACATATTAGCGTGAGTACATACGTCGTATTCATTGCCATTCTCTGATTTTGGTAGTGATAGTGTCTACTATCACTCTGTCAAAAACATTTTTAGGTGTATCTGTTATTGTTAACGGGGTCTTTGTATGCAATGTGATTTTCTCTTTCTGACATTTTTGACATTTTCTTACGTATTCAGTTATATCTTTAGACATACTTTTCCAGTAATAGTGTCTTTTTACTTTGGCCAAAGTTTTTTAATATGCTAGTATGCATTATTGCTTTTAAGCTTTTTATTAGGGTCACCGGGTTGAGTAGCGCTACTCTCAATGATTTCAGTATTTTATTGCTCATTTTTTTTAAATTATCAATTGAAACATGTTCAAAGATATTTTCCCACGGTGCCACTTTGAGTTGGCTGATTTCGTTAATACCGGCCTGCTTTTCAATCCTTTGAAAGAAATGACCTAAATCAAGAATTCCATTAGTATATAAATCGCTAACATCAAGTCTTGCGATTATTTTTTTACCATATTTAAGGAAACATAGCATATTTTTAGTCTGCAAGGTCACTACTTTACGTACTTCGTCATTGTTTATGACTTCGTATACGTATCGTATATTCAAAGCCCATTTGAAGCTTTTTCAATAGTTTGCTTAGGCAATTCTATTTCTTTATTTTCCGCGCGAAATTTTTTTCTACTTTGATATCTAGTAGTGACTTTCATTATATGTCCTGTAATATTTTGTAGCTCTTTGTTGGTTATTCTTGATAATGCATCAGCTACATAATTGTCTTTTCCCTTTAAATATTCTACTGTAAAGTCATATTCTTTAAATTCGAGCCTCATACGTGTCAATTTGGAGTTCGGATTGATTATCGAAAATAGATATATTAGAGGTCTGTGATCTGTTTTAATTATAAAATGTTTTCCATAAATATATGGTCGAAAATGTGTTATTGCCCAATGATTTGCAGCTAATTCCTGCTCAGTAGTACACTTGTTAGTTTCTCCTTTTGTAAATGTTCTTGATGCATATGCAATGCGAAGTTGGAGACCATCATAGTTTTGAGTTAAAACCGCTCCTCAAGCTTGCTTATTTGCATCTGTGATTATACAGAATTCTTTAGTAAAATCTGGATATTGAAGTAAAGTAGGTTCCATAAGTTTTGTTTTTAAATATTGTAATGCATTCTGACATTCATCCGTCCATTGAAAAAGAACATTCTTTTTACACAATCTTGTTATGTGACGTGAATAGTCGGCGAAGTTTTTTATAAAAGTCTATAATAGTTACAAAATGCCACGAAACGTCTAGCGCTGTCCGCGTCCTGCGGTACTGGGTAGTTCATAATTACATCATATTTCTTGTGGCCTGGAAGTATTCCTTTATCAGTGCATTTATGACCTAGAAAAGTCACCTCATGAATAAAAATGAAATTTTTCTCGATGTAATTTTAGACTTTATTTCCTATATTTCTCAAAAAAATCTATTCAGTTTTTAAGCAAATGTTTTTCGGAACAACCGATTACTATTAAGTCATCCATATAAAGGAATGCTTGAGAAGGTTCCCGTCCAGAGAATGCTATAGTCATCATTCTCTGAAATGAGTTAGGAGCTATTTTTAATCCAAAAGGTAACCGCGTGAAGCGATACAAGCCGTTTCTCGTT
The DNA here is from genome assembly GCA_018153365.1 of Drosophila fuyamai. Lineage (NCBI taxonomy): Eukaryota > Metazoa > Arthropoda > Insecta > Diptera > Drosophilidae > Drosophila > Drosophila fuyamai. Next base: position 771,888 of record JAECXW010000592.1, on the reverse strand, counting down.
GGAAAAGATGTTATATCTCTTGAGCTTTTTTCTAGTTCAATTTGATGAAATCCCGACAAGACATGAAAAGTATTTTGCTCGACCTAGTTGATTGAAAATTTATTAGATAGTAATTTTTTATTAATTTGGCGATAGTCAATCACTAATCGCCATTTCATTACTTCTAACCCGGGGGATGGTTTCTTAGGGACAAGTAACAATGGGCTATTGTATTTGGATACGGATGGTTCAACAATCCCGTCGGAGATCAATTTTCCTACATGCTTTTGTATTTCATTTACCTGACCATGTGGGCTTCGATAATTTTGTATGCATACTGGTTCATCATCTTTTAATCTCAGTTTTTGCTTATAGAAATTATTTGTAGTTATTGATTTGGTTTCCAATCCGAATACATCGCTACATTGGGTGCAACGGCTTGAAAGCTGTGATTTGAACTGTGGAGGAAAGTTTTTTGAAAGTTGAGATAATACAGACTTTTCTCTATTTTGTAGATTGGTTTTGACTACATCATAGTTCGAAAGCGATTCATATGTTATTATCTGTACTGACTACTTGATCGGTATTTGTTGTTTTAAGTAGCCGTATGAAAGCGTTTTTGGATGTTGCTATGGTATTTGCAATGTAAATACCATTTCTTGATTTGGAATAAATACACTGTCTTCTTTTGAATTAAGTTGAATTTTTCTAATAACTTGGGATCTTGCAGGCAGAAGTATTAAGTTGTTGCCAGAACTGTGAGCTATTGGTACATGAATTGGAAATTTTAGGTTATTGGGTCTAATTATAAGCCAATCTTTAGATGGCTTGAAGTCGAACTCTTGCTTCTTCTACTGCTGAATATTTAAAGGGTATTGGGAGTTTCCTGATGTATTTAGGGCTACTCTGATATTTTTTTGATTGTATTTGTAGTTGTGGCCTCGATTTGAGTTACCACGGCCCCTATAGTTTCATCTATAATGGCCTTGTCGTTCATTGTTAGTCTGGTAGTTGTTGTAGTTATTATGATAACCACGAAAGTTGCCTCTATAATTTCCGCGTCCGCGATTTCCGCCAGGCTGTGGATAATTCCTGTAGTATAGGACAGTGTTTGACGGTCCAGTTGCTTCTGTGCAACTATTTACAAATTTGGATATGGCTTCATTCATGTATTGAAGGTACCAACCTGCATGACAAGTTTTACTTTATCGATTGCGCCGTTTTTAGTGATTGCTTTAACTACATGCTGAGTTGAATAACTTCTGGTTAACTCTAGGTTTAAGCCATCAGTTATATACGCACCTTTTAAAGCTTTTGTCATTTGCTCAACCTCTACAGCATATTGGTTAGCAGTTTTATTGCGTTATTGTAGGTTCATCAGTTTTTCTGACAATACTTCTACAGTTTCGCCTTTGACAGTGCTTTTTAATCGGGAACTGACTTCGGTTACTGTAGTTTCATTTCCTATTAGGTTTCTGGCAACATCTTTTAGCATTGTTTTTATTATTGAAACAGCTAATAGTTCGTGTTCGCCTTTTATAGATTTTATTATTTCTAATGCATCTATAAAACTTGTTTAATTGTCAGCTTTACCATCGAAGACGGGTATAAGGTTGGATGCAGTATTAATGAAATCAATATTAGTTTGTGCCATTTTGTTACTGAATTTTTCCTCTATTACACTTGAGTTACTATCAGAATCAGTGCTGACATTAAAACAGCTGGGATGGTAAGATTTTGTACGGGTTGCTCTTCTATTTCTGGCTCTATTGACTTAAGGTCATCACCAAGTACCAAATGAGTGTTTAGTATAGTTGGAACTGAAATATCCAAACTGTACTTTTGTTGTATTGTAACTAAATTAGATCGTAATCTAAGTAAAAATGTTGATACTTGGGAGCAATGGTATATATTTAGTCGTTGTCTTTGGCCATGTATTAGTATACGTGCATCATTAAAGCATGTTACCAATATTTCTGTATGTTTTTATTGTTGTTTTTTGAATTGGCCTATTTTGAGTTAATGACTTATATGAATTATCAAAGTAAATTTTTAGTTTATTTAATTCTTTGTATAATTCATTCCATTCTATTGTATTATGGATATGAATTATTTTTTTAAGACCATCATCAATAATCTTCTGCCTAATGTCTGATGATTTTCGACGACAGATCTCACTTGCACACTTGGAATGGTAGTTAATACAATTGCCTTTTGTGTTTGTGTGCAATATGGTAAAGGAGAAAATTCTAAATTAAATGTTTCCATAAAAAGACATTCTATCTGATAGATGCTTATAGGGGTCGTTGAGACCAATTGTTGTATTCTTTCTTTTAAATATGCATTCCTATCATAGACTGCTCTAATTGCATTTAACGTGGCCATTTATTATTTGTTTTTTTTTTAATCAAGTAGTTTAATATCTTTATCATACATTTTGAGTTTTAATTTTAAACAATCTTTGTTTCTGCTTAGTATAACTTTATTTTAAATTTTATCCAGATCAGTTGCCTGCCTCTGATAACGTTTTTTAATACATTTACTGTGCATTTTATACAATTTATATAGTACTTGCCCTACGATTATTAATAAAATAATAACAATGAGAATTGCCACTAATTTTAGATCGGTGTCTTCGATTTCGACTTTGTTTATTACAATTGCTGTCGAATCTACCGATTTTACATCTACTAAACAATGTCAATGTGTTTGATTATTTCTTCAGATATAATTTCTTCTGCTTTACTTATTTTATTTGTCTCTATTGACATATGTTTATTTAATAATAATTTTTTAATTTTTTCAAAATGTTATTTAAAATTTACAGGCCGCACTCTAATTGGGCAGAAATGGTTCCGCTCAATTTTTTTTTTTACCGGCTTGATGCGCTGGGCGGTGCCGGTGCTGGCTGCACAGGCTCTTCCTTCTACGTTGGGACACCGGTGCTGGCTGCACAGGTCAATTTATCCGATGGCATGTGTATCTGCAGGTGACGCTGTACAGCGGTCCGGGGCAATCGTTTGGGCAGTTGTCCTTTCTTCTTCGTAATGGCTTGGGGGATGGAGGCTTGGATATTATTTTTATACCCGTTACTCGTAGAGTAAAAGGGTATATTGTATTCGTGCAAAAGTATGTAACAGGTAGAAGGAAGCGTTTCCGACCCTATAAAGTATATATATTCTTGTTCAGGATCACTAGCCGAGTCGATCTAGCCATGTCCGTCTGTCCGTCTGTCTGTCTGTCTGTCTGTCCGTATGAACGCTGAGATCTCGGAAACTATAAAAGCTAGAAGATTGGCATTCTGCATGTAGATTTTAGGAGTTCCTACGCAGCGCAAGTTTGTTTCAAAATGGTGCCACGCCCCCTCTGACGCCCACAAGCCACAAGCTGTGGCCACAGTTTTGATGCTATTATGAAAATTTTTTTTTATATGTATTTGTTTCGTCAATACCTATCGATTGGCCAAATAAAAGTTTGCCACGCCCACTCTAACGCCCAAAAACCCGTTAAACGCTTAAGCCTGGCTAGCGCCTACATTTTCGCCTTCCATGGCACAATAGCACCATCTAACGGATGACTTTGGAACAGCTGGCCAAGGTGCTTAACAGAGTCAACGTTAATTCTCGATAAGGATTTCTATTAAAGGAAATTGCGATGGCATTCATTTGTCAATACCGAACTATATCCCAAGAACTATGCAAATCAAATCAAGTTAGCCAAATTGGAGGTGTTCCCTGGGTACCGATTTAAACATAAAAATCGGGGGCTGATTCGAGCGGCGAAAAACATACAAGAAGGCATATTTATATTAAGTTGTTTAGCTGAGTAACGGGTATCTAATAGTCATGGCACTCGACTATAGCGTTCTCTCTTGTTTCTTTTATTATTTGTATTTTAACTGAGTGAGCTTGAGACTTGATTTTAAAAGATCAAGCTCAGCCTGCAACTTTAGTGCAGTTGACCAAGCGGGGGCGGCGTTTTGGTAAACAATAATGTGTGCTATTCTTTTATTTAATTTGCACTTTGCGCCATCGCGCTTTCCCATTCCGCACTCTACTCATTAATTTTTTTTTTTATTTAAAAATGCCTTTAAAAATGTTTCAGTTTCTTCTCCATTAGTCCTGAAATCTTTGGATCCTGGTGCTTGGTCCTGTCACGGTCGTCATGTATTGATATTAATTTCGAATCCACAAGTGGTATTGGTATTCAGTATCTTTATTTGGTGGAGCAGGCAATGGTGCCGCTTCCGATGTTTAAATCAATCTGTTGTTTTACATTCTTTCTTAAGGTCTGGATAAGGCTAAGTCTCACAGCCGCGCTCCCCACAATTCGGTAGCAGAGAGACGGCTATGTATATATTATTTATATGGGTATGCTCTCTTAAGCTTGAGCGCGAGCACATACATAAGTTCGGTTGCGAGGTTCGCGTATGTGACAGAATGCTGACACTTGCACTTTCTGTGAACGGGCCGAGGCATACCGATCGGTTCATATTACGGCCACTTGGGCTTGTGACCGGAGCCTTGATTATGTAAACACTGCAACAAAGTGTTACAGTGTGTACTGCAACGACCTGATTCTTTAGTTTCTGCTCGCTACGTAAACGTGCGGCTAGCTCAGAGAGGTTGTGAGTTCGTTCCACCAAATTTATATTGAGTGACCGCCCGTGAACAAAGGATAACGCCAGAAATGATTAGGTTGGTGCTGGTTTATTGTTTCTTTAAAATATAGCGTTATTGCTATTATTCTGCAGCGTTGCTCCTGGCTCGCTGCTGCGCTGCTCCTGGCGTGCTGCTGCGTCGCTCCTGGCTTACCGCTGCGTCATTCCTGGCCTGCTACTGCGCTGCTTCGGCTTGCTGCTCCGGGTGACTGAGATCGGGACGGCTCCACCAAAAACCCTGGATGTTATGCGAGCTTCCCTACCGGGCAAGGTGAATCGCCTAGCAGGTGAACCAAAGTTACGCCTTATCGCCTAGCCACCTTTATCGCCTGGATTCCGGAGTTCAGCGTGGACTTTGTGGGCAAGGTGAATCGCCTAGCAGGTAGAACAAAGATCTCCCTTATCGCCTAGCCACCTTTATCGCCTGACACCGCGCAAGGACTCCCTAAGTTTGATTTTACCACGACCTAGCACCGTTGGATCTCAGCGTTGTAGCCTCAGCCTTGTGACATGTCGTCGTTCGGCGTCTCGACTTTGCGATCTTGATCCTTGGGCACTTCGGTTTCGACTTGTACTTATTCCGCGTTCACGCACTCGCTCTGATTCGCACACTCGTACTGTCTCGGGCTGCGCTTGCGCCATCCTTTTTATAGGCGCTGTAGGTGCAGTTATTTCCCTCGGGTCCAAGGTCCAGTGAGGTACCGTTAATTCACGGTGTGTCCTCTTTGGGCGGGTCCGAAGTCCGCCAATTTACCGTATGATCTCGTTGCCCTTGCCATATGAGGGTCCAAGGTCCGAATGTTTCCCTGGATGCCCTTCATTTCTCCGGCTTTCTCGCCTCCTCCGCTGTTGCTAGGCCCATCTCCTGCATCGGGATTTGTGGGGAGTTTAAGACTCCTGACATTTCCCCCTTCCTTCGGAAACGTAATGAAAGTGGTGACTTTCCCCGCCCTTGATGTGTAGACTACTCGAATTCCCCGCCTGACTTGCATTTTTGATGTTCCCCAGACAGTTCCCCGAAAGACTTAACTTTTCCCCAGACTGTTTTCCTAAAAGACTTTACTCGTACAGCTCCTTGAAAGACTTGAACTTTCCCGCGACTTTTTCCCTAAAAGACTTTTCCATGCAGCTCCTTGAAAGATTATTTCCCTGTTCCCCAGACAGTTCCCCGTTCCCCAGACTGTTCCCAGTTCCCTAGACTGTTGCCAGTTCCCCAGACAGTTCCCAGTTCACCAGACAGTTCCCTGCGTGGAATTCGAATTTTCCCACCCAGACATTTCCCCAAACTAAAAGTCACCATTTCGGTTTCCCTCGGTCCGGCAACTCCCTGGAATCTCACCAGTGGGTTCCAGTGTTGCCATCGTCGTTGCCTCTTCGTTGTCCTCAGGACCCTTACCACCCCGCTTGCCACCCGGATGCGGTAGCGGACGCCATCTACCACTAGTAGCTTGGCCCAGAGACTCATAGACGGGCATGAAGATAGCCGGGCGTGTTTCGGCGGCCATGCGGCTGGCTCTCCTGGCGGCGGCTACACCCAGGGCCCCTTCTCCAGCTCATCCGATTCTCCGCCGAACCGTTTTGTTGGACGCGGCGATGGCGTTAGCACCCACGGCGGCGGTAGAGGCGGTGGTGTTTCCGCTCCGTGCCGAGGTGCCTGGGATGGCCGTGGCGTTGGTGGCGGTGGCGGTGCTGCTGCCTGCGGCGGCGACGGCGGTGGTGGTGGCGGCTGCGACAGCGTCAGCGGCGGCGACGGCGGTGGCGGCTGCGACAGCGGCGGCGGTGGCGACGACTGCGGTGTCGACGGCGGTGGCGGTGCTTGCGGCGACGGCTGCCCATATCGCCGCCTCTTCGGCCTCGGCCTTATCCTGCCGCTTCTGCCACTCTCTGGCTGCGGCGGCGACGATCGCGACCGCTGCGCGAATACTTTCCGCACCACATCCGCCCGGGCTGCGAATATCCGCCTCACCTCCTCCGGGCGGCCCGATGGCGCTGCGTCGCCAAAGCGGATGCTGCTGATTATGTTCATGTTGGCGACCTGATTGGAAGGCCAGTCTTGTGGCGCTCGCGCGCTGACGACACCTCGGTTTCCTATGGTTCCGTTATCCGCGGCGGCCTTTGGACTCTCCCTTGCTAAGGGGCATCCTATGACCCTCCCTCTGCCGCTCTCGCGCTCCTAATGCGACGTTTGTGCTGCAGACCGACGCCAGCGATTACGGGCTCGGTGCTATTCTCACAATGAAATCCGACCAAGGCGAGAGGGTGATCTCGTATTCCAGTTGGTCTCTGAATGGATCGGAAAGAAATTTCTCAGCGACTGATAATGAATGCCTGGCATTTGTGTGGGCCATACGCAAGTTAAGGCCATACTTGGAGGGCTACCACTTCAAAGTGATCACGGATCATATGGCACTAAAGTGGTTGAATAGCATCGAGAGCCCAACCGGAAGAATCGCACGATGGGCGCTGGAACTGCAGCAATATGACTTTGTGAAATCTGGGCATGCTAAGATTGGGTCAGGCTAATCCTGGCCTTGACAGCTTCAAACGCCTGTTGATGGTCCTCTGTCCACTCCCATTTTGTGCTTTTTGGGAGCAGGCTATTCAATGGATGCACCAACGATGCAAAATCTGGCACAAAACGCCTGTACCACGACGCCACTCCCAAGTATTGTCGCAACTCCTTAACGTTGGCCGGGGGTTCTATTAAGGCAATTGCCGACACTTTTTCTGGGTATGTGCCGATGCCTTGGTCTGTTATGCGATGCCCCAAGTATTGCAGTTCCTTTCTAAAAAACTTGCATTTTTCCGCATTTACTTTCAGGTTGGCAGCCAGTAGTCTCCTAAACACTTCCTTCAGGTTTTCCATATGCTCTTCTAGCGTTCGTCCGATGACGATAATGTCATCCTGATTCTGGTCCAATGACCTGATCCAATGCCCGCTGGAATGTTGCCGACGTAGGGTGTAGGCCAAATGGCATCACCTTGCATTGGAACAGGCGCTTCCCTGGTACAATAAACGTCGGGGATCTGCCAGTAACCGTCCTTTAAGTCGAGACTGCTGATGTACTTCGCCTCCCGCAGCTGGTCCAGGATGTAATTTATCATCGGAATCGGGTATGCCTCCTTTACGGACCTCGCGTTTATTTGCCGGAAATCCACACACAGCCTCAACTTTCCAGTCTTTTTTTTTTTTTTTTTTTTTGTTTTTTCGCGCGGAGTCCCACGGCCCACTTACCCGCCCAACCGACCGAGGGGCGCAGCCGTGTATCGTACGGCACGATTCGCGATAAGATAGACGCGAGATAGGAAAATAAAGGTAAAAGTCCGGGGAAAAAAGTAATAGTTAGATCAATCTTGTGCCAATGAAGCAAGTATTAATCGTTTTAGGAGCGGCAGAGAATCAAGATTTGATATTACAGGAAAAAGTCTATTATAGTCAGAACATAATACTCTGAAAGGCTCATGCAAGGCATAGTTAGATCTACAATGATTTAAAGTTAGGGGAATATAATTTCTAGTTAATCTACTTGGCACAGAAAAGTTTAGCCGACTTAACAAGTCGGGGCAGTCAATATCACCATGTATAAGGTTATAAATAAAGATAGTACCAAGCATCGTTCTACGGTTGGCTAGGGATGGTAAATTAATCAAAAGAAGTCTACTAGAATAAGAAGGTAAGATAAGATTTGCATCCCAGTTTAGGCGCCGTAAGGCAAAAAGAAGGAAGTTTTTTTGTACAGATTCAATACGACCAATATGTATTCCGTATTGTGGACTCCAGACGGGAGACCCATACTCCAGAATCGGACGGACTAGCGAAATAAATAAAGTTTTAGTCAAATAAGGATCATCGAATTCTTTTGACCACCTTTTAATAAATCCAAGCACTCCTCTGGCTTTATTAACCATGGACGAAATGTGATTAGAAAATTTTAGTTTGGGGTCCAAGAAAACGCCAAGATCGTTTACAAGAGTTATTCTATCCAAAGAGCTGCCACTTAACGTGTAGGTCGCGTATATCGGATTGGCCCGATAAAAAGTCATCAGCTTGCACTTGGAACCGTTCAAATTTAGTAAATTATCTCGGCACCAGTTTTGAAAATTATCTAGATCGGATTGCAAGCCTAAATGGCAGGAAATGTCCTTATACTGCAGGCACAACTTAACATCATCTGCGTACATAAGTACGCGAGAATGATTTATAATTGAGGGAAGATCATTAATAAAATAATGTAAAAAGTAACGGACCCAGATGGCTCCCTTGTGGGACACCGGAGGTAACACGGAGAATTTCAGAAATTGAATTTTTAAAAAGGACCCTTTGTGACCTGCCATTCAGATAACTTGAAATCCATTTAAGCAGATCAACTGGAAAACTTAAAAGGTCAAGTTTTTGAATGAGAAGTAAGTGATTTACAGAGTCAAATGCTTTACTAAAGTCAGTGTAAATGACGTCTGTTTGAAAACTACTATTGAAGCCTTTTATCACTAATGAAGTGAGCTCTAGAAGGTTTGTGATTGTGGATCTACGTTTAATAAATCCGTGTTGACACGGAGAAATGATTGATCTGCAAAGGTGCTGCAAATGAGGAGTAATAATTTTTTCAAAAAGCTTAGGAATAGCTGACAACTTAGAAATACCTCTGTAGTTACTGGCTTCTAACTTGTTACCTTTTTTGAAAAGAGGAATAACAAATGATTCCTTCCAAATATTTGGGAATTGGGAGGTTTCTATAGATAAGGTAAACAACTTGTGAAGAGGTTTGCACAGGGCCTTAGCGCAATACCTAAGCACGCACCCAGGAATACCATCGGGCCCTGGCGAATAAACTGGTTTAATGCGAAGAAGATCCAAAAGAAGAGAGCTTTCTGTTAAAGTGGGACAGAATATGAGGTTTGACTTGGATATGGTGTAAGAATAAGGCTGTGATGAATAATCTAAAGTAGAGTAAGTCGTTTGAAAAAATTGGGCAAATAAATCGGCTATTGCCTGATCATTGGTTGCCGTCATGTTTTCGAACGATAGCGAGGAAGGAAAAGAATTAGATTTACGCTTAGTGTTAACAAAATTATAAAACTGTTTCGGGTCCTGAGAGAATTGGACCTTACAACGGTTTAAGTAACTGTTATAACACTGAGCATTAAGCACGGTAAATCTTGACCGAGCACTTAAATATTTAGTAAAAACAGATTGAGAACCGGTATTTTTATATTTCCTAAAAAGTCTGGACTTTACATTTCTTAAGTGTGTCAACTCTTTGCTAAACCAAGGTGATTTATTGGAAGTTGACGGATAGTACCACGGAACACAGGAATTAAAAAATGAGTTTATTGCAGCGTAAAAAACATTAACTGCATCGGACATATTAATGCATAGGTAAAGATCAGACCAATTAAAGCCAGAAATAAAATTATTTGGCCTCAGAAAGTCTGCCTTGCGAAAACAACGTATTCGTTTGGATTTTTCTGATTTTTCTTCTATAACTCTACCCGTATCAAATGAAAGTTCGAATGTTGGGTGATATGGATCTTCAGGTTGCGTGAGTGGTGCTACTCTGGACAGAAACACACCTTCAGGATTTGATACAAAACACAAATCAAGTAGGCGACCTAATAAATTTCGAACATGGTTTACTTGAGATAGAGATATGTCAAGCAGGCCATCAAAAAAATCATGCTGTGCTATAGGTAGTAAGACATTCGATCCATCCTCAGTGGACCAAGTAACTCCAGGTATATTAAAATCACCTAGAACTATCAACTGATCCCTATCGGAAAGCTTATTTGCAACGGACTTAATGACGGATAGGTGATTTAAATAATCAGGAAGTTCAGACAACGGCGGAATATATGAGCAAGTTATGTATATAAAGTTACCAGGAAGCGATAACTTTACACAAATAAATTCAATGGTATTGAATTCATCAAAAAATAACTCCTCAGACGGGAGGTTTGAATCAACTCCAATTAAGACTCCACCTCCCCGTCTAGAGGGACGGTCATACCTATATATTGTGTACTTACCTGGAAAAACTTCAGAGCTAAAGATCTCCGGCTTTAACCAGGTTTCTGTGAACACAATAATATGAGATGCAAAGGAAAGGCTATCGGAATACAATTTAGTAAGTTTGCTGCGCAAACCTCTTGCATTCTGATAGGAAAGTAGGAGGTTAGAAGTTAGTTTTTTGAAATTGGTACACTGGTTTGGCCTCGACTAGGAAGTTTTACTCCCACGGGCCCCTTCTTCTTTATCTTAGCCTCGAACTCTTTTACAACCATATTATCCGGCCAAAAGTCGCCCGAGCATATGGCTTCAAAAAGCTCGTTAGGGACAGTTATCTTGAAAGATGAAATGTCTCTAGCATAAGAAAACTTAAACTTTTCCACCTTAACACTATTACAATCGGCTTTAGTTTTGTCTTGTATATAAGACAATACATCAGAAGATGTTTGATCAGGGAAAAGCCGAGAAACGAAAATTTGTTTCTTGAGTGGAACCACTGAAAGGGATTTTGGTGGAGCAGACATTGCTTCTGCCAAACCAACTTGTGCCGGTTGTCCGGACTCAGTAATCCCTTGTGGTGGAGATGCTACATTCTGAGAGATAGGTGGATCCACTAATTGTGAAACCACTACGGACAAATCGGAATTCTTAGAAGTCCCTGGTTGCATGCATTCTGAAACGGATAGTTCGGATACCGAATCTTTTTTAGCTGCCGATCTTAGCAACATTTGAGGGTTTGCTGAAATCGGCTGTGAGCTGTAGGGACTCCTGGGCGGCTCGATACTACCTTTTTCCAGCAGCTCGTCTACATTGGCATTTATCTCACCCTGCATTTTTGGCTTTTTAGGGTAGTACCGCTGTTTGACTGGTTGGTCGTCCTTCATGGTGATCCTATGTACGGCCACGTTGGATGTTCCCTTTATTCCTTCCAGTTCGTCCAACTCGGCTTTTAGAAATCCCTCCACATCCTTTTCCGCAAATCTTTTGGGTGTTTCAACTATTGCCACTGACAGTTTTTCCTCCAGCCATCCTCCTCGTCTATTCTTTTCCGGTATCGACGCGCTGTGTCCTGCGCACTCGACTTCTGGTGAGGAAATTCCATCTCAACACCAGGGCGTCGATCAGTCCTGGTAAAATCAGCAGCTACATTGAAATTTTTTTCGTTCCCAGTCCAATTTTGGTCTCCAGCTGTGATTTTATCTCCCCGCAGAGACCGTCTGCCATCCGTACTTGCCTTCTCGTGGGTCCGACCCTTCCTGCCGCCTGCAGCCTGTCCGCCAGCTCTTCGCTGATAAAACTCGCCGTGGCGCCGGTGTCCACCGTGGCCTTAATTTTACTTTTACCGTGGCGGACAGTTGCATTTCTTCCGCCTGCAGGTCGCCCATTAATTTCGAGAGGCATCACCTTGCGATCCCTGGCCGCCACTCGGAGGCTAGGGTCGCTGGGCGTTTCCAGACGCGGAACAGCACTGAACCGTCCGAACTATTATTCTTCCGCATCGCCAGCAGAACGTAAGCCGTTGGTTTCGGCATTCCTTCGCCCAGTGGTCTGGACCCCCGCATCTGCGGCAGGCCTGGGTAGGATTTGCTACGTATCCGCCGCGATTGTTTGCTGGTTCGTGGCCGCGCGGCGTACTTCGTGGTTGTGCGTCCGGGTCCTCCTGGGACCGCCTGCACACCGCACCCTGGTCTGATCTTGGCCTTGGTACTGGGTGGCTCTGCCCTTGCTGCTTGCGGGGATTGTTTTTCAGCTCGAATTTCTCCCGCTGCTGGTGGAGCTCCTCAAATTCGTCTGCTAGCGCCATCAAGGTATCCAAATTTCGACATTCATATGGGCGAACGAACATTCGGAGAGCCGGCGTGCTGTTCCCTTTTATCCTCTCCAGCGTTTCTTTGGTCGACATATTCAGTGGCCGCATCAGGGTCTGCATGTCCACCATAAAATCTTTGAAGCTTTTCCCGTAGGCTTGCTTCCTCTGTCTGACCTGGTCCGCCAGCTTCGCCATGTATCCTCGGAGAATAAAGTAATTTTGGAAGCTGTATATGAAGTCTCCCCAGGTCTCCCAGTGCCGATTGTTGGCTCTGCCTGGCAGCAGCTCCGCCATTGCTCGTGGGATCTGGTTTATGTCGAGACCGTAAGTCACGACTGACCACTCTACTTGCTCCAAAAATTCCAGCGGCTTGTCGTTTCCGTCGTAGCGGAAATTCCACTCCCGGACCTGCTTGGCCATTTTCGCGTAGCCCTTCCTGTGAGTCCTGGAAATTTCCTTTCTTTCCCGGCTATTCTCCCGCTGCCGGCTTGCGTGGCTTGCGATGCTCGACACATCCAAGCTCGCTATCAGGCCTCGGCACTTGCGGTTGTGAGCTTGAATTTTGGCGTGAGCATTTTCCGGAATCTCTTTTCCAGGCCCGTTACCAAATCTGCGATGTCCGGCTCCTCTGCCGTTTGGTCGTCGAAGTCTCCCAGAGTCTTCCTCATCGACTCGACTGAGCCCTCCAGTTCTATTCCCAGAACTTCACTCACCTCGTCGAAGTCCTCCTTCCTGAGATTATAAATCCAGGACTTCCCCATCTCGGAACTTTTGTTTCCTTGGTCAGGACAATCACTCTTGGGCGCCAGATGTAACGACCTGATTCTTTAGTTTCTGCTCTCTAAGTAAACGTGCCGCTAGCTCAGAGAGGTTGTGAGTTCGTTCCACCAAATTTATATCCTGTCTTACCGCTGCGTCATTCCTGGCCTGCTACTGCGCTGCTTCGGCTTGCTGCTCCGGGTGACTGAGATCGGGACGGCTCCACCAAAAACCCTGGATGTTATGCGAGCTTCCCTAGCAGGTGAACCGAAGTTACGCCTTATGGCCAAGCCACCTTTATCGCCTGGCTTCCGGAGTTCAGCCTGGACTTTGTCGGCAAGGTGAATCGCCTAGCAGGTAGAACAAAGATCTCCCTTATCGCCTAGCCACTTTTATCGCCTGACACCGCGCAAGGACTCCCTAAGTTTGATTTTACCACGAACTAGCACCGTTGGATCTCAGCGTTGAAGCCTCAGCCTTGTAGGCTTGTCGTCGTTCGGTGTCTCGACTTTGCGATCTTGATCCTTGGGCAATTCGGTTTCGACTTGAACTTATTCCGCGTTCACGCAGTCGCTCTGATTCTCGCACTCGTACTGTCTCGGGCTGCGCTTGCGCCATCCTTTTTATAGGCGCTGTAGGTGCAGTTATTTCCCTCGGGTCCAAGGTCCACTGAGGTACCGTTAGTTCACGGTGTGTCCTCTTTGAGCGGGTCCGAAGTCCGCCAATTTACCGTATGACCTCGTTGCCCTTGCCATATGAGGGTCCAAGGTCCGAATGTTTCCTGTTTGACCTGGATGCCCTTCATTTCTCCGGCTTTCTCGCCTCCTCCGCTGTTGCTAGGCCGATCTCCTGCATCGGGATTTGTGGGGAGTTTAAGACTCCTCACAGTACCCTTTAAGTACTCTTGGTACAGTGCGTATTCAATATATGTGCATATTACATCTCCCTCCTTTTGAAAAATAACGTAATAATATGAAGTTATTTTGACAATATTTTTTTTTGTTTTTAAGAAATATATGATATATATTATATATATAAGTTAACTGTATAGGGCTAACCGCCCGACTCTACCGCCCCCCGCACCCCGTGCCATCTCAGCATTGCGACATACGCCGGCTAGGCACCGACACACCGCTCCCCCCGCACCCCGTGCAGCACAGCAGCATCCGCCGACCGGGCACCGACCTACCATGATATATCAATATTTTTTACTTTTTGATCATAAAATTTTTTATTTTTATTCTTATTTTCTTCTAACATAAATCTAGCTCTTTTATATGCTAATTCTAGTCTATATTTACTTTCCTTTGCATATTCATCTATATTATATATTGGTTCTATGTTAGCTATACTATTAAATTGTTTTGTCAAATTATTTGTTTTACCAAATAACTAACTCATATGGACAATAATTATGTGCCACTGAGGGGGTCGTGTCGAAACAAAAGAAGCCATAAGTCCCAAACAGTTTTATCAACTGATATGTAAAATCGTATGTATTCATTAAAAGTTCTATGACTTCTGTCGATTGTACCAACTGTCTGGTGATGGTGTGCAGTAGATCTTATGTTTTTAATTTTCAAATATGTGCACAAGTCATTTATAATTGAATTCTTGTATTCTTTTACCATGTCCGTAATGAACGTCTTCATTGGAGCGTACTTCAGAATAAATGATTCAAAAATTGCTTTAGCGACAGTATTGGCGTTCTTATTTGCAACTGGTATGGCAACTAGATATTTTGTTAAGTCACATTTTAGCGTGACTACATATTCATTGCCATTCTCTGATTTTGGTAGTGGACCAATAGTGTCTACTACAGTGTGTACCCTTTAAGTACTCTTGCTACAGTGAGTATTCAATATATGTGCATACTACACCAGAAACAACTACGGGCTTCGTAGCTTGTGGTGGCTTCCACAACTCCGAACCTTGCCCTGCAAGCAAAGTTGACCCAAAGATAGCCATAGAGATAACCATACCGCAAACTACTGAGGCTGCCCGGTCTATAAAGAACTGAAGAGTCAGTTTCAACAAGCAAAACACGCAATCTCCCAGAATGCACGAAATGCGTACGTGCAATCTGAAACCACACCTTATATGTCCTTTGCGAAAGCAGCCAGATCTTCATTTGGGCCCCTCAACACGAATGGGGTAGTTTCATACGGCAGTGCCCTAAAATCAGGACTTACCAATCAGACGGGTTTCCCACAAGCTCAATGCACTGAGGAAAATATAATAACACCTCAGCAAGCAATAGGACAAATACCAAACAGCATGGAAAACATGATGCTGACTTTACAACAGCGTATGATGGAATTTTTTGTCCTTCATGAAAACAGCAATGACAAACCCTATGCAAAATCGAAACATTTTAATAAATTTGCTCACATCCCCACAATCTAACCCAATGGCGTTTCATGCCACAAACTTGAAATAACTTAATTCCTCAATGAAAACCAAACAGATGTATTGCTGCTGGCAGAAACACATCTCACAAGTAAATTCAACTTCCAAATAAGAGGTTATACTTCATACTGCACAGATCATCCGGACGGTAAGGCTCACGGAGGAACTGGAATCTTAATCAGGGAACCCATTAAGCACCACTTTCACCAGTGGCTTGCAAAAAGTTATTTGCAGGCTACATCTATAAAGCTACAAGCAGACAACGGCAGTATCACTATAGCCGCTGTCTATTGCCCACCGCGCTTTACAATAACTGAAGAGCAATTCTTGGACTTCTACAATTCACTCGGAGATCGCTTTTTAGCAGGAGGAGACTACAACGCCAAGCACACACACTGGGGATCGAGATTTAATTGACTTCGCTGTGACCAAGAACATCCCAAGAAATTTAGTAAGCGCTAAATCGCTATCGGACTTATCATCGGACCACTCGCCTGTTTTAATACCTCTCCTTCAAAGCCCGAAAATAATCGAGCACCCCTTTAGGCTGACCTCGAACTAACTGGTTAAAGTAAAAAAAGTTCGTAAGTTCCCACATTGAACTAACACCACAGTTAAACATAGAGAATGACATCGACCTCTGTGCTGATGGCCTGGAGTCAGTACTCGTGGCAGCAGCCAAAATCTCAGCACCAGAAGAGACAATCGTGCCTAGCAACCAATACAAAACTTATCTGCAAATCGGACAAATGGTTCGGGAAAAACGACGCGCTTGGCAATCCTGCAGATCGCCCCATTCGAAGCAACTCTTTAATGAAGTCAACCGCAGACTCACCAAAATCATCAAGCACGAAGAGGAGCTTGCTCAGCGCCGGTACATCGAGAAACTGTCGCCGACCAGTACAAAGCATCCTTTGTGGAGAGCTCACCCAAATTTAAGCTCTCCGATTAGAAATGTATTTCAGCCGAACGCCGCCACAATTTCTCTTTAACTACCGTCGCTTAGCTCTGAAATTGCAATTAACCCGATTTTGTTTCAAGCATCTGAAATGGCTAACGGAAATGGACACGGAACCATCGAGCAAGTCAACCGGATAACTTCAGAAATTCGTACAACCTCCGACCATCGGGAATATTGTAGTGCGCTATTCCTCGACGTCTCTCAGGCACTCGACCGAGTGTGGCTTGAAGACCTTATGCATAATATCATAACATTACTGCCAGAAAACACTCATAAGTTACTTAAGTCGTACCTCTACCACAGAGTCCCCAAGCCAGCGAGGTAACATATCTCGGCGTAACCTATTGTTAGTCTCATATAGAGAAGATTCAATAAATAAAGCTTATATTAAAAAAAAAAAATAAATAAAAAAATAAGTTTTGCAATATTTCCTTTTTAATAATGAGATTGACAGAATTGGATTTTATTTTGTTTTGTAAATAAGTTTTGCAACATTTCGATGTGAGATTGACCGAATTGTTTACGAGCGACGATTCGCACATAAGTTCTTTGGCGCATTTCACCTGTGTGTTTAACGATTTCTATTTTCCTACCAGTTAGGATATACCAGTTGTATAGTAAAGTCCCTAAGACTAGATTTAAAACCGTCATTAACTTTTCACTTGAAATTCTACCGGCTGCGCCAATTAATATTCGTACCGTAAATTTGTTATAAAAAGAAAAAAGAAAAATACAATAAATATTGTATTTTATTTAAACCGGAGGCGATTTAAACTTGTGGAGGTGGTTCTTCGATATGTAGGATTACTTTTTCTTTTCTGTGAATACAGTTTTTTAATACGATCAAAAATTTAATCATGAAAGTGCCTCTGAGTTGATGTGGAAATATTGTTTTAATTGAGACTGCCGTTGAAGTCATTTAAGAGTATTATGCCATCGCCTATTTCCTCTATTGGTTCAATGTGGTCCGAGATACTATAATCACACAGCGATTCCTTTCCCTGAGCTAATTTTGAAATACATTTTGAATTACTTAAATTAACAATTTTTCCTTTTTTACAAATTTTGACATAGTTTGAAGTTTTACAATCATGGGGTAGTCCTAGCATTACATTGTTTGAAACAAAAAGTTCTTTAGTTTCTAAATGTATTATTAGTTGTTTTCTGATGACAGGCTTTAAAAGAAGATTTTCATAATTAGTTGGTTCCAGTTCAGGTATTTTTATTAAGTAAATTATGGTTGTTTTATTATGTAAGACAGACACATCAACAAATTCTAGCGTTTCCTTAATTGAAAACGAGGTAATGTTATTTTTCTGAGATATTTTATTTATTTCGTTAAGTTCAGGTTAGTTTAATAAAAGAGTATTAATTACATTAATTTTAGCCCATTGTATTGCAAATTGAATGTTTCCTATTTCTTCTTTCATAAGTCTAACTTGCGTTTGCAAGCTCGGCGCAATATCATGGTTATTGTCTTTTGAATTGAATGCTAGCATATTGGAAGTGGTTGTTAAATTATTTATTCTGTCTTGAAGCTGATTATTGATAATAAATTGGTCGTTGTTATTTTTAATTAAATTATTGAGGTTACTTTCTATCATTACTAAATCATCGTGATCTGGGTTACCTGCGATATATTTCCAAGCTGAGCCAATCATATTTATTGACCTAGCTTGACGGCTTTTTGTTGTTAAGGTAAGTGTGATTAGAGCAGAAAGTGATTGAATAATTTTGTGTGTCAGAGTGTGATAATGTAGACAGATTAAAAAATCTGTTTATTGCGTGTTCTCTTATTTGTAATAGTTCTGTTTCAATCTGTTTTAAATTTATGACGTGAATTAATTTTATTGTTGATATCTGTATTTTTCCTACTCCCTTATGAATTGTTATGCTATGTTTATCAGTATAATTTGTTATGGCGGTGGTCGCGATTGCCATTGGTATCAGCGTTATTAAAAACAACATCCTGTAATTATAAAAATGTCTCATTAAACATTTGTATTGTGGGGTTATGGGCCGATTACTCACGAACGAACTGATAACCCCAAGCGGATAACAATTGTAAATGTTATGGGTTATCTTATTTATTATTATTTTTTATATTTTAAGTTTTTAGTTTCGGACTGACGTGGACAAACATTTTCTGAGGAGTTTCGGACTTACCTAACTTACTACCCTTAATATTACTTTTATGAACTACTCTTCCTGCTTCTGTTAAAATAGTTGTATTCCTATTTTCTTTGACAATTTTTTTTTAAACGTGGGGATAATTTAGAGCCTAGTTTGGTGTTTTGTTTTACAAATATTTCTTGTCCTGGTAGATATGATTTTATAGGTTTTCTTTCTTTGTTGTGGTTTTCTAAATCTATCAATTGTTTTTGTTTAAGTTTTTCTATGTTATCCTGCCTCCTTTTTCATATTGTTCTGGGTCGGTATTAATATTTCTGCCAAAAAAATTCGAATGGTCTTTTCTTTGTTACTAATGTATTGTATAATTGTATTCGTAATTGGGAATTGGGGTTTCTTTAATTTCTGGATTGGACGGATGCCTATCATATTTTCCTTCTTTATATATCCTGCATTGTTTAATTAATGTCGTTATTTTTTGTTTCATTTTGGGGAAATACTCATTTTCTGCAAGTTGGTTTTTGTTTTCTTGTGCATTTCTATGTGCTCTGTTATGTGATTCTAATATTAATTCTTCCTGCTTAGTTTCTTCTGTCAAATCTTCTACATTATTTTGTGTGAATCTGATTTTAATGGATCCGTAATGTTCCGGATAAATTCGATGTATTTCTCCCATTATCTCTTCTGATGTGAAAATTCCATTTGGGATTGACGGATTTACATTTTTTTTTATATTTTAATAAGATCAATATTCTGAAAGTCAGGTCGAGTTATAACGTGTCTATAAGAGGTGGGGAACGGAATAGTAAATTTTGTAGTCGGGGGGTTTTCTTTGTAAATAAATATCAGATATTTAAAGGCATTTATTGGTACTTCGTCCAGAGCTCTGCGAGAGCTGTGTTGTGTTGATGTTGATGAGTTAATTTGGGTGCTTTTAGGGATCCTAGACAAAGCGTCGGCCACTATGTTTTCCTTTCCCGGTTTATAAAGTAGTTCTTTATTATATTCGTCAAGATATGATTTCCATATCTTGATTGCTATCCCTCCCTTCCAATTACAATCGTGTGTAAGTTAATTCACGGTGTGTACTCTTTGGGCGGGTCCGAAGTCCGCCAATTTAACGTATAACGTTGGCCTTGCCATATGAGGGTCCAAGGTCCGAATGTTTCCCGTTTGACCTGGAAGCCCTTCATTTCTCCGGCTTTCTCGCCTCCTCCGCTGTTGCTAGGCCAATCTCCTGCATAGGGATTTGTGGGGAGTTTAAGACTCCTCACAGTACCCTTTAAGTACTCTTGGTACAGTGCGTATTCAATATATGTGCATATTACATCTCCCTCCTTTTGAAAAATAACGTAATAATATGAAGTTATTTTGATAATATTTTTTTTGGTTTTTAAGTAATATATAATATGATGGATTTGTATCGACCTGTTAAACAATAATTGTAGTGTTATTGAATTACTCGAGGTCAGTCGTTGGTTATATTTTAATTTCTTCTATAACACAACGATTTATTCCACTTAACTTCATCACACTTGCACTCCCTGGGGAGTGAACCCGACTATGATAGGACTAGCTAGTTTCGTCTGCACGTCACCTCAGACTCATCAGCTATCTACGGGGATGGAAGCAGAGCGTCAGAAACTCCCCAATGTTACGATCAGAGAAGCTTTTTGGTAATTGTGAGTTGCCAAAGTTCATTGCTTTTAACATAGGTGGAGTTCTGTCGTTAAAGCTTCTATCAGTGTGTGAAAGTTTTCAGTGTTTTGTCTGTTGAAAAACCCTCGGTTTTTTCGATATGCAGACTGGCAAATACAACAAATAGTTGAAGTTTGTTTTTAATTGCTGAATTTTTGGGCGAGTTGATCCCTTTTGTTTATGTTGGTTTTCACACACTAATAGAAGCTTTAACGACAGAACTCCAGCTATGTTAAAATTCTTGTATTCTGTTCCCATGTCCGTAATGAACGTCTTCATTGGACCGTTCTTCAGAATAAATGATTCAAAAATTGCTTCAGCGACAGTATTGGCGTTCTTATTTGCAACTGGTATGGCAACTAGATATTTTGTTAAGTCACATTTTAGCGTGACTACATATTCATTGCCATTCTCTGATTTTGGTAGTGGACCAATAGTGTCTACTACAGAGTGTACCCTTTAAGTACTCTTGGTACAGTGGGTATTCAATATATGTGCATACTACACCAGAAACAACTGCGGGCTTCGTAGCTTGTGGTGGATTCCACAACTCCGAACCTTGCCCTGTAAGCAAAGAAGACCCAAAGATAACCATACTACAGAGGCTGCCCGGTCTATAAAGAGCTGAAGAGTCAGTTTCAACAAGCAAAACACGCAAGCTCCCAGAATGCACGAAATGCGTACGTGCAATCTGAAACCACACCTTATATGTTCTTTGCTAAAGCAGCCAGATCTTCATTTGGGCCCCTCAAAACGAATGGGGGAGTTTCATACGCCAGTGCCCTAAAATCGGGACTTACCAATCAGACGGGTTTCCCACAAGCTCAATGCACTGAGGAAAATATAATAACACCTCATCAAGCAATAGGACAAATACCAAACAGTAAGGAAAACATGTTGACTTTACAACAGGGTAATATGGAATTTATGTCCTTCATGAAAACAGCAATGACAAACCTATGCAAAATCTAAACATTTTAATAAATTTGCTCACATCCCCACAATCTAACCCAATGGCGTTTCATGCCACAAACTTGAAATAACTTAATTCCTCAATGAAAACCAAACAGATGTATTGCTGCTGGCAGAAACACATCTCACAAGTAAATACAACTTCCAAATAAGAGATTATACATACTTCATACTGCACAGATCATCCGGACGGTAAGGCCCACGAAGGAACTGGAATCTTAATCAGGGAACGCATTAAGCACCACTTTCACCAATGGTTTGCAAAAAATTATTTGCAGGCTACATCTATAAAACTACAAGCAGACAACGACAGTATCACTATAGCCGCTGCCTATTGCCCACCGCGTTTTACAATAACTGAAGAGCAATTCTTGGACTTATACAATTCACTCGGAGATCGCTTTTTAGCAGGAGGAGACTACAACGCCAAGCACACACACTGGGGATCGAGATTTAATTGACTTCGCTGTGACCAAGAACATCCCAAGAAATTTAGTAAGCGCTAAATCGCTATCGGACTTATCATCGGACCACTCGCCTGTTTTAATACCTCTCCTTCAAAGCCCGAAAATAATCGAGCACCCCTTTAGGCTGACCTCGAACTAACTGGTTAAAGTAAAAAAAGTTCGTAAGTTCCCACATTGAACTAACACCACAGTTAAACATAGAGAATGACATCGACCTCTGTGCTGATGGCCTGGAGTCAGTACTCGTGGCAGCAGCCAAAATCTCAACACCAGAAGAGACAATCGTGCCTAGCAACCAATACAAAACTTATCTGCAAATCGGACAAATGGTTCGGGAAAAACGACGCGCTTGGCAATCCTGCAGATCGCCCCATTCGAAGCAACTCTTTAATGAAGTCAACCGCAGACTCACCAAAATCATCAAGCACGAAGAGGAGCTTGCTCAGCGCCGGTACATCGAGAAACTGACCCCGACCAGTACAAAGCATCCTTTGTGGAGAGCTCACCCAAATTTAAGCTCTCCGATTAGAAATGTATTTCAGCCGAACGCCGCCACAATTTCTCTTTAACTACCGTCGCTTAGCTCTGAAATTGCAATTAACCCGATTTCGTTTCAAGCACCTGAAATGGCTAATGTCATTTGGAAGCAAATAAAACCGAAAAAGGCTCCAGGGAGCGACCTAATAACCCCAAAAATGATAATTGAATTTCCAAACTGGATGTTATATGCAAGCTATTTAACGGGATAACAAAACTTGGCTACTACCCCAAAAAATGAAAAATGTCTGTGGTTATAATAATACCGAAGCCTGGGAAAGACCACACATTTCCCACATTGTACAGGCTAATAAGCTTATTATCGTGCCTGTCCAAATTACTAGAAACACATAACATAACATTACTGCCAGTAAACACTCATAAGTTACTTAAGTCGTACCTCTACCACAGAGTCCCCAAGCCAGCGAGGTAACATATCTCGGCGTAACCTAACCTTACCTAACCTGGCGGGGCACATTGAATGCAAGAAAGTACATATCTGACTTAAAGCTAGCAGCCTACACTGGATTTTAAATTCTCGATCACGCCTGTGTTTGGACTTAAAAGTTCTTCTCTACACCTCCACCCTTAAGCCCATTCGGACCTACTACTCCCAGCTCTGGGGGAACAGCAACGTTGACATCATACAGCGCCCACAATCAAAATTCCTGCGAACAATCACCGGGGCACTATGGTATGTTTGGAACGAAAACATTAACGGGATCTGGGCATACCACCGGTCAAAGATGAAATAGCAAAGCAGAAAGCGGCCTACCATAACAAGCTTACACTGTAAGTTAAGTTATATTCCTAAAATTTGATATACTTATTGTTAGTCTCATATAGAGATGATTCAATATATAAAGCTTATATTAATAAAATTAAATAAATAAAAAAATATTTCCTTTTTAATAATGAGATTGACAGAATTGGATTTTATTTTATTTTGTAAATAAGTTTTGCAACATTTCACTTTTCGATGTGAGATTGACCGAATTGGATTTTCAATTGTTTATGAGCGACGTTCGCACATACGTTCTTTGGCGCATTTCACCTGCGTGTTTAACGATTTCTATTTTCTTACCAGTTAGGATATACCAGATGTATAGTAAAATCCCTAAGACTAGTTTTAAAACCGTCATTAACTTTTTACTTGAAATTCTACCGGCTGCGCCAATTAATATTCGTACCGTAAGTTTGTTATAAAAAGAATAAAGAAAAATACAATAATTACTGTATTTTATTTAAACCGGAGGCGATTTAAACTTGTGGAGGTGGTTCTTAGATATGTAGGATTACTTTTTATTTTCTGTATATACAGTTTTTTAATACGATCAAAAATTTAATCATGAAAGTGCCTCTGAGTTGATGTGGAAATATTGTTTTAATTTAGGCTGCCGTTGAAGTCATTTAAGAGTATTATGCTATCGTCTATTTCCTCTATTGGTTCAATGTGGTCCGAGTTACTATAATCACACAGCGATTCCTTTCCCTGAGCTAATTTTGAAATACATTTTGAATTACTTAAATTAACAATTGTTCCTTTTTTACAAATTTTGACATAGTTTGAAGTTTTACAATCATGGGATAGTCCTAGCATTACATTGTTTGGTACAAAAAGTTTATTAGTTTCTAAATGTATTATTAGTTGGTTTCTGATGAAAGGCTTTAAAAGAAGATTTTCATAATTAGCTGGTTCGAGTTAAGGTATTTTTATTAAGTAAATTATGGTTGTTTTATTATGTAAGACAGACACATCAACAAATTCTAGCGTTTGCTTAATTGAAAACGAGGTAATGTTATTTTTCTGAGATAAATTAAATTATTTATTCTGTCTTGAAGCTGATTATTGATAATAATTTGGTCGTTGTTATTATACCCTTGCAGAGGGTATTATAATTTTGGTCAAAAGTGTGCAACGCAGTGAAGGAGACATCTCCGACCCTATAAAGTATATATATTCTTGATCAGGATCACCTCCTGAGTTGATATAGCCATGTCCGTCTGTCCGTCTGTCTGTCCGTCTGTCTGTTTCTACGCGAACTAGTCTCTCAGTTTTAAAGATATCGAATTGAAACTTTGCACACACCCTTCTTTCCTTTGCACGCAGTATATAAGTCGGAACGGCCGGGATCGGCCGACTATATCCTATAGCTGCCATATAACTGAACGATAGGAAATGCCATAACTCTGGTGTTTGTAAAGTTAGGAAGGGGATTTTCTATGGCTTCTTTTTTTGGCCAATCAATTCGACCTACCAAATTTCATAAGGATCGGCCGACTATATCCTATAGCTCCCATATAACGATAGGAAATAGCATAACTTTGGTGTTTTTATACCCGTTACTCGTAGAGTAAAAGGGTATATTGTATTCGTGCAAGAGTATGTAACAGGTAAAAGGAAGCGTTTCCGACCCTATAAAGTATATATATTCTTGATCAGGGTCACTAGCCGAGTCGATATAGCCATGTCCGTCTGTCCGTCTGTCCGTCTGTCTGTCCGTCTGTCTGTCTGTCTGTCCGTATGAACGCTGAGATCTCGGAAACTATAAAAGCTAGAAGATTGGCATTTTGCATGTAGATTCTAGGAGTTCCTACGCAGCGCAAGTTTGTTTCAAAAAGGTGCCACGCCCCCTTTAACGCCCACAATCGCTTATATACGATTTTAAAAATTTAAATATTTCGGAAAAGTAAAAATGCAGTTTTATTGTGTTTATCAATACCTATCGAAATGTAGAAGAAATTTTTCAAATCGGACCATTCGTTAAAAAGTTATGCGTGATCAAAGTTTCTATCTCCATCTCCCTCGCACTCCCTTTACCTGAGTAACGGGTATCTGATAGTCGGGGCACCCGATTATAGCGTTCTCTCTTGTTAGAGTTAGGAAGTTGGGATTTTCTATGGGTTTTATATTTGGCCAATCAATCCGACCTACCAAATTTTATAGGGATCGGCCGACTATATCCTATAGCTGCCATATAACTGAACGATTGAAATTACCATAACTTTGGTGTTTTTAAAGTTAGGAAGTTGGGATTTTTATTAGTATTAAGAATGCATCATATGAATAATTTTGGAGAATATTATTTACAGAATATTCTGCAAGGGTATATCAACTTCGGCTCCGCCCGAAGTTAGCTTTCCTTTCTTGTTTTTAATTAAATTATTGAGGTTACTTTCTATCATTACTAAATCTTCGTGATCTGGGTAACCTGTGATATATTTCCAAGCTGAGCCAATCATATTTATTGACCTAGCTTGACGGCTTTTTGTTGTTAAGGTAAGTGTGATTAGAGCAGAAAGTGATTGAATTATTTTGTGTGTCAGAGTGTGATAATGTAGACCGATTAAAAAATCTGTTTATTGTGTGTTGTCTTATTTTTAATAGTTCTGTTTCAATCTGTTTTAAATTTATGACGTGAATTAATTATACCCGTTACTCGTAGAGTAAAAGGGTATATTGTATTCGTGCAAAAGTATGTAACAGGTAGAAGGAAGCGTTTCCGACCCTATAAAGTATATATATTCTTGTTTAGGATCACTAGCCGAGTCGATCTAGCCATGTCCGTCTGTCCGTCTGTCTGTCCGTTTGTCTTTCTGTCTGTTCGTGTGAACGCTGAGATCTCGGAAACTATAAAAGCTAGAAGACTGGAATTTTGCATGTAGATTTTAGGAGTTCCTACGCAGCGCAAGTTTGTTTCAAAATGGTGCCACGCCCCCTCTGACGCCCACAAGCCACAAGCTGTGGCCACAGTTTTGATCCTATTATGAAAATTTTAATTGATATGTATTTGTTTCGTCAATACCTATCGATCGGCCTAATAAAAGTTTGCCACGCCCACTCTAACGCCCAAAAACCCATTAAACGCTTAAGCCTGGCTAGCGCCTACATTTCCGCCTTTCAGTTTTGCCTATCTTTAAACAAATCTCCCTTAAGGTAAACTACTTACTCTTAAATTATTATTATTCATATTTTTCACATTTGCAAATTTTTAACATAATTCATTTTTTGCCTCTCTGCCCCTTTTAACGTAGATTTGTTAATAATAATATAAGATTAAGTCTTTTTCAAGACTTACTCTTAAATTATTATTATTCATATTTTTCACATTTGCAAATTTTTAACGTAATTCATTTTTTGCCGCTCTGCCCCTTTTAACGTAGATTTGTTAATAATAATATAAGATTAAATCTTTTTCAAGACTTACTCTTAAATTATTATTATTCATATTTTTCACATTTGCAAATTTTAACGTAATTTATTGTTTGCCGCTCTGACCCTTTTAACGTAGATTTGTTAGTAATAGTATAAGATTAAGTCTTTTTCAAGACTTGCTCTTACATTATTATTATTCATATATTTAACTTTTGCAAATTATTAACTTAATTCATTTCAATCGCTCTGCCCCTTTACCCGTATATAAATAAAAGAATTCAGCATTTTTTAAGGCTTATTATTATATTTCTATACATTTACGTATTTATCTTAGTAATAGTACTATAAGTCTAAGTCTTTTTTAAGACTTACACTTATACTTATATTATTTATATAATTTATATTAACTATATTCTATTATAAAAATTATATTATATATTATATCTATTAATATACCTAATCAGCGTATATAATCGTAGTAGTCATATAAATTTAAGATTTTAAAAAATGCCTCGTTTGAATAGACCCACTGCATCTCAGCGGGCTAGGAACCAATTGTTGAGAAATAGGGCCAATAGGGAAAATCCAGAGTATGCAGAGATGGAGAGGGTAGAAAATTCTGAATCTCAGCGTAGGAGAAGGGAAAATGCAGTAGCCAGGAATTCAGAGCAGGTTGTAAATACAGCAACGCGTAGGTCAAGACGCTTGAATCCGCACACTCGTGCGGGTGATCAGGGAGCAGATACTGCAAGACGTAGGGAAATTCGCTCGAACCCCGTTCTTCGGGCGGGTGAGCAAGAAGCAGATACTGCAAGATGTAGGGAATTTCGCTCGAACCCTGATCTTCGGGCGGGTGAGCAAGAAGCAGATACTGCAAGACGTAGGGAAATTCGATTGGATCCAGTTCTTCGTGCCGGAGAGCAAGCAGCCGACACTCGGCGTCGCTTTATTAGGCGAAGAAACACCGATGAAAGAGCTACAGAGCAGGTTGTTAATACCGCTGACCATCGGTTAAGACGCTTGGATCCCGTTTTTCGTGCGTGTGAACAAGAAGCAGATGCGGAAAGACGTAGGGAAACTCGCTCGAACCCCGTTCTTCGTGCCGATGAACGAGCAGCCGATACTCGGCGTCGCACTATAAGGCGACAATTAAGAGAAGTCCGAGCTATCGAGCAAGTTGGTAATACCGCTGACCATCGGATAAGGCGCTTGGATCCCGCTTTCCGTGCGAGTCAGCAGGCAGCCGATACTCGGTGTCGCGCTATAAGGCGACAAGTTAGAGAAGTCCGAGCTACCGAGCAAGTTAGTAATACGGCACACCATCGGTTAATGCGCTTGGATCCGGTTCTGCGTGCGAGTCAGCAAGCAGCCGATACTCGGCGTCGCGCTTTAAGGTGACAAATTAGGCAAGTTCGAACTACAGAGCAGGTCCGAAATACTGCTGACCGTTCGGAAAGGCGCTTGGATCCTGATTTCCGTGCGGGTGAACAAGCAGCCGATGCTCGGCGGCGTTCTCTGAGGCGGTTGGATCCTACGTATCGTGCGGGTGAGCAAGAAGCAAATACCCTGCAACGAGCGCAGGCAAGATCAACTCAGGATCGCTTATTGCAAAGAGCGTAGGATAGGTTTAGGAGAGCTACGGCTAGGAGTTTTAGGGAACGTAGGGCCGTCGAGCAGGCGAGAAATACACTGGCTCGACGAAGTGCTCGTATAGCTGCTCGACAAGCAACTATCGATGCCATTCGAAATATTAGTCAGAGAGTTAGTCAGTATAGAAGCCTCAGAAAACCTTCGGAACGCAAACCGAAGTCAGGAGATTCGACTTGATTTATCCCAGGGAAATAGGACTTCTAGAAATATACCTATTGGATTGTATGCTCACATAGCCAAATTCAATAGGTTAGTAAAACTTGGCCCCGATCAGATTTGTTTCTGCTGCAAGGGATTGTGGTTCCCCAAGCAAATACGTAAGCTTTCTAGAGCCTATTTGGAAGAAAATTGCGAGTTTAAGGAAGAGATTTACCAGAATGCAAGCCAGCTTGCTTTCACTGGGGAATCCTTTAAGTTCTGTGGCACATGCCACGGCAATATAAAAGCCGGAAGAAAGCCCAAAGGTGCCATTTCCAACGGCTTAGACTTCCCAGAAATTCCTCATTCCTTGAGGGGGCTTACTCCCTTGGAGGAGCGACAGATTTCACCTCGCCTTCCATTTATGATAATTAAGTCGATAGGTCATGAGCGTCAGAGTGCAATAAAAGGAGCTGTTGTAAATGTCCCCATTCCGGTTAGCAACATCGTGACGTCCCTTCCACGAGCTTTCCACGAGGCAGAGGTTGTACAGCTCCACCTCAAGCGAAGAATGGAGTACGGAGTTAGTATAGAGCTTTACAGAAAGCACAATGTGTCAGTGAACGAGCAGTGGATCTCTGATTTCACATCCGAAACTGTTCCATTCGTAGCTTCTCAAGCGGACTTAGCCTTTGTAGAGGGACAACTAGCCATCCAGCAGGATGATGTAAACTTGGAGGCGGGAAATTCCGAAGAGAATGAAGAAGCCGAAGAGCTAAATCCTGGAGGACAGGAAACTCTGCTTGAGAATAACCAGGCACACAATGTAGGAATTCCGAGAATCACAATGGCTCCAGGTGAGGGCCAAAAGCCTATCGACGTGATTCTCGATGTCGACTTCGAAGAATTGGCGTTCCCAAGCATTTATGCTGGCGTCAAGAGACCATCTTCGGAAAGTTATACAACCATAGTTAGATCAGAGCTTAGGAACGTAGATAGAAGAGGTTGTAGAACTGACAAGTTGTTCTTCAATTATAAGAAGTTGGAATTGTTGAAAATTCGAAACAATATTTATACTTGCCTACGTAAGCGGAGCGCTTCTAGCGCGATAACTGCCGCCAACGTACTCGATGAAGCTTTCATGGGAAACATAATTTCCCATGATGACGGATATCGAATTCTTAAGGACATTAGCACGTCTTCTGCTCACTGGGAAGATGAGAAGAAGAAAGTCATGGCTATGATTCGCCAAATTGGTTTGCCAACTTTCTTCATAACTCTGTCGGCCGCAGAAACTAGGTGGCCAGAGCTGCTAGTACTGCTCAAGCGCAATGTAGATAGGATTGACATTAGTGAGGAGGAAGCTTTGAACTTACAGTTTAGAGAAAAGGCGCGGCTGATCAGAACTGACCAGTGACGTGTGCTAGGTATTTCGATTATAGGTATAGGGAAGTTCTAAAGCTCATGAAGAAGCCGGGGGGAGTCTTTGGAAGTTACTTTGTTACTACCTATTATTGGCGAGTTGAGTTTCAACAGAGAGGTTCCCCTCACATTCACGGTATGTTTTGGCTGAAAGACGCCCCGGAAGTGGATTTCAACAGTGAAGAATCTATTGCTAGTGTAGTAGCTTTCATTGATCAGTTCGTAACTGTGGATGTTACAAACACAGATTTGGCTCCGTACATTGAATACCAAAAGCATAAGCACGGGCATTCGTGCCTTAAAAATGTGCGCGAATCCGTTTGTCGATTCGGTATTCCATACCCCCCAATGCCCCGCACGGAAATATTGAAGCCACTTCCAGAAGAAACTCCCAATTTGTCTCTTCATCACGAAAACTATCAGAAAATTCGCAGTCTTTTACTTCGCGATCATGTCGAAGATTTGATTAGCCATCTTAGCATATTCGAAAATTTTCTTTCTCACGATGAGGTGAGCCTCAGTTACGAGGACTATATATATGCTATTAGGTCTAGTTTGAAAAAAACACAGATTTTTCTGAAGAGAAGATTTGCAGAAGTTCAAGTTAACGCCTATAATAAACACATTCTTTCAATGCAAAGGGCAAATATGGATATCCAGTTAATTTTGGACCCTTTTGCGTGCTGTAGCTACATAATTAATTACATTAACAAGTCCCAAAGGGGTATTTCGAAGTTAATGCGTGAAGCAGCTAATGACATTCGAAGAGGCATCTCAAGAATTCGTCAAAAGCTACAGTATCTTGGTCACAATTTTATTTCGGGCACTGAGAGCTCTGCTCAGGAGGCCGTATATTGTTGTATGGGATTGGCGTTGTCAGAAACAAGCAATAAATGCGTGTTCATAAGCACCTTCCCTCCAGAACAACGAGTTCGTATGCTTAGACCTACAAGCGTCCTGCAAAATATGCCTGAGGATTCCACTGACATCTTTCAGAAAGGTTTGCTGGACAGATACGATTTTGCTGCAAATTACGAGTATTCTAAAACCCGTGATAGAGCTCGCCAAGGGGAAAATAGTAACAATGAGGCTGAAGAAGAAAATGAGGTCTTAGGAACAATTTTTTTCGCACTTCGCGATGGTAGTGGATTTATTAGGAAAAGAAACCAGCCGAGTATCATTAGGTATAGCCCCTTTAATATTAATTCTGATAGGCCCAACTATTTTAGAGCATTAGTTATGCTATATTCTCCATGGAGAGATGAACAGGTAGAATTGTTTCAGAGAAATTGTGAGGAGTTTTATCATGAGCACGAAGAGGCTATTAAAGCCAACTTTGATAGGTATAATGACATAGACAGCTTAGAAGACGCGCTCAGAAGGGCCATGGAAGCTGAGGAAAGTAGCGAGGAAAATGTAGATGAGGAGGCCGCAGTTAATGAGGAGTTTAGAGCCTTAGCTTTTCCAGAAATATCTTCTCAAATCAATGTTTTAAACTTAGACGACCGTGTTCAGGAAGTAGATCCGGATAGCAATATCCGCATAATAAAGCTCCCGCCAATTATTTCCCCTGAAAATTTAGCCACCTTAGTTAGGTCTCTTAATTTAAAGCAAAAAACTTTCCTTACGCATGTCTTGCACAATGCAAGGAGAAATGCTAGTTTCCATGAGTTCGTAGGAGGTGGAGCAGGTGTCGGCAAGAGTAGACTTATATCCACCTTATTCCAGTCCCTTTCTAAGGAGTATAATGGTAGAGTAGGATGTGACCCAACTTCTGTTAAAATACTGCTTTGTGCTCCCACAGGCAAAGCTGCTTTTGGAATCGGAGGCTCCACTCTCCATTCCATGTTCTCTCTCCCTGTAAATCAGGCTGGGTCTGCATTTAGGAGTTTAAGCCCTGATCTGTTAAATACCCTGCGTTCAAGATTTATTGATCTTAAAGTTCTTATAATAGACGAAATTTCTATGGTCGGCGCAACCATGTTTTCCCATCTGGACTCTCGCCTTAAGAAAATTTTCTCCAACGTTGATACTCCCTTCGGAGGCATTTCGGTCATCGTTGTCGGCGATCTTAGGCAAATGCGGCCAGTTTGTGATCGTTGGATTTTCCAGCCGCCGTCGCATGATCCATACAGCGATATATTTGGATCCCACCTCTGGAGTCCTTTTAGGTTTTTCGAGCTCACAGAGATAATGCGACAGCGAGATGACCAGCCGTTTGCAATAGCACTCAACAACATGGCGTTCGGCCAAATGTCGTCTGAAGATATTGTCCTACTTAGAGGCCGCACTTCCGTAGAAAGTCAGATTCCAAATGACGCCATTCACCTTTTTTCAAGCAATCAGGACACAGACCGATACAATAGGGAGAAGCTCAACTCGATTCCCACTGATCAGTTCATTTCGGAAGCCATTGACTCTGTAAAATCTGCACATATTTGCTCAGAGCAGGGGAACAGATGTCTGGAACAAGCTAGGGCATTAAAAACATCTGAGACACAAGGTTTGTGTACCTCGCTCATTTTAAAAACCACTGCTAAATACATGACGGTCAATGTAGACACATCAGATGGTCTCGTAAACGGAGCCACTGGTGTCCTTAGGGAGATAGGTTTCAACACGTCCAAAGTGCAGCTGGTCTCTATATTATTGGACCTTTCGTCCCCCCAAGATCCGCCCAGGGATCGGCTTCCGAGGAAGAGCTCCGAGAACTGCGTTCCACTAAGTTACTGAGTACCCATTTCGATTGTTTACTCAATAGTCCGAACCTTCATGTCTTTTTCCATAATACGGAAAGCTTGCACTGCCACATTAGCGATGTGTGTTCCGATCAGCTAATGCTTAAGTCTTCCATTCTGTGCTTCGTTGAGGCTTCCACATACTCAAATGCAGCATACGACATTCCTGGCTTCGCCACAGCAGTGCGACTAGATTGCCAGTCAGTAGCTAACGGAGCTCGGCCAAAAAGAGGCATTCTCGTATTCGTTCGAAACGAACTCTTTGAGAATGTCAGTCTTTGTTCAAGTGGTCGCTTTCTGGCTAATTCGTCAAATTTAGCCTCTCCAGTGTTCGAGTTTGCCATCTTTATGTACCGGTCTTTAGGGATTGTAGTTATTTATAAAAGTCCGACCTATCCGTTGTTAAAGTTTGAAACAGAGTTTAAGGAGTTATTTCAGCGGCACACATTTTTAAATAGTAATTGTTTAGTGTTAGGAGATTTCAATTTATGCCTTCACTCCATCTATGGCTGCTGTAGGAGAGTTTTCGATTTTCTAGCAGATGTAAAAGGGCTTAGTTCGTTGCTAGATTTGGACTCGTCGACAACCAATTGCAATACGCATATTGATTGGGCGTTTTCAAATATTTTCTATAATAGGGCCACTGCGCGCACATTTGAGACTACATATAGCTACCACAGTGGTATATTAGTTAGCGTTAGGGAGGCTGAATAGGTAGAGAAAATTGTATATATTATATTTATATTAATATTTATTTATAAAAAAAAAAAAAAAAATTAAATAGTTGCATGCACAATTTTTTTTATAGTATGTATATATTTAAATTAAGCAAAAAATCAAAAAACAAAAAAAATTAAATAGTTGCATGCTACATATTTTTTATAGTAACTAAATTAAATTTTATAGTAAATTAAATAAAACAAAAAACCCAAAAAAAATTAAATAGTTGCATGCAACATTTTTTATAGTATGTACATATATACTTAAATTAAACTAAATTTTTGTTTATAAAAAAAAAACCCAAAAACCAAAAAAAAAATTAATTAGTAAGGTCAAATAAGTATTAGTAGTATAAGTACATAAGTATGCCTTCCGTATGTTACGGATAAACAAAATTTTGGGCAACATGGAGATTCCAAACTTGAATAAAGTTTGGCAACTCAAGTCGACTCGTAGGTCCCCAAATTTTATTTTGGTTTGAAAGACCTCGTTGCAAATCAACGGCCTCCACGTGGTGTTCCCTGGGTACCGATTTTAACATAAAAATCGGGAGCTTATTCGAGCGGCGAAAAACGTACAAGAAAGCATATTTATATTAAGTTGTTTAGCTGAGTAACGGGTATCTAATAGTCAAGGCACTCGACTATAGCGTTCTCTCTTGTTTTATTGTTGATATCTGTAATTTCCCTACACCCTTATGTATTTTTATGGTATGTTTATCAGTATAATTTGTTATGGCGGTGGTCGCGATTGCCATTGGCATGTAATTATAAAAATGTCTCATTAAACATTTGTATTGTAGGGTTATGGGCCGATCACTCACGAACGAACTGATATCCCCAAGCGGATAACAATTGTAAATGTTATGGGCTATCTTATTTATTATTATTTTTTTTAAATTTTAAGTTTTTAGTTTCGGACTGACGTGGACAAACATTTTTTAATGAGTTTCGGACTTACTTAACTTACTACCCTTAATATTACTTTTATAAACTACTCTTCCTGCTTCTGTTAAAATAGTTGTATTCCTATTTTCTTTGACAATTTTTTTTTTAAACGTGGGGATAATTTAGAGCCTAGTCTGGTGTTTTGTTTTACAAATATTTCTTGTCCTGGTAGATATGATTTTATAGGTTTTCTTTCTTTGTTGTGGTTTTCTAAATCTATCAATTGTTTTTGTTTAAGTTGTTCTATGTTATCCTGCCTCCTTTTTCATATTGTTCTGGGTCGGTATTAATATTTTTTTTCGGACGTTGATGCACTAAGATCAGCGCAAACAAGTGGCCCTTACGACACCAAGCAAGATCGCGAGAAGTTAAAAAGCACCATGTAGAAGCGGACAGACTAAGATTAGAAATACGTACGAGACTAAATAATAATACTAATTTTGTGCTAAGTAAGATAAAATTAATGCTTTTAAGCTTGGCAAAGAGTCGGTAGTAGAAATAATGTGGTATAGTCTATTATAGTCGTTACACAGTACTCTAAACGGTTCATGCATATCAAAGTAAGATCTACAAATATTTAATGTAAGAGGAAAATAGTTCTTGGTAATTCTATTAGGCACGGAGAAGCTTATGCGACCCAGTAACTCGGGACTCTCCACATCCCCGTGAATAAGTTTATAGATAAAATTTGTGCCAAGCATCGTTCTACGGTTTACTAAGGATGGTAAATTAATTAGGATAAGTCTTCTAGAGTAGGATGGTAAAATAAGGCTTGCATTCCAGTTAAGACCCCGTAGAGCAAATAATAAAAAGTTCTTTTGCACAGACTCTATCCGGTCTATATGTACACCTTACTGAGGACTCCTGCTGAACAGTACTCAAGGATTGGACGGACTAGTGAAATGAACAGAGTCTTTGTAACTAGG
Source organism: Drosophila fuyamai (assembly GCA_018153365.1). Lineage (NCBI taxonomy): Eukaryota > Metazoa > Arthropoda > Insecta > Diptera > Drosophilidae > Drosophila > Drosophila fuyamai. The sequence continues at coordinate 736,805 of JAECXW010000592.1, read as the reverse complement.
GGTCATCAAATTCCTTTGACCACCTTTTAATAAATCCAAGTACTCCCCTGGCTTTATTTACCATAGAAGTAATATGGTCACAAAACTTAAGTTTTGGGTCAAGGAGGACGCCAAGGTCATCAACGTGCGCAACCACCGAGCGTAAACGTTGCGTATTGTGGGTTCACCCGAAAAAATGTCATTACTTTGCAATTAGCGCTATTTAAATCCAAAAGATTTTCACAACACCATGTTTGAAAAGCATTTAGGTCAAATTGTAAGTCGGAACTGCCAGAAATTTCGTTATATTGCAGGCATAACTTAACGTCATCTGCGTACATAAGGACATGCGACTTTGTCAAGACTAGAGGAAGATCGTTTATAAATAAAGTAAAAAGAAGTGGGCCAAGGTGGCTTCCTTGTGGGACCCCTGACGTAACTCGGATCAAATCCGAGATCGAGTTTTTAAAAAGGACTCGTTGAGTCCTACCACTCAGATAACTTGAGATCCATGTTAGAAGATCACATGGAAGAAGATCACATTTCTGCCAAAAAAATTCTAATTTTCTTTTCTTTGTTACTGAATGTATTGTATAATTGTATTCGTAATTGGCTTTGTCTGTTTTTAATGTCTTCGGTGGACTTAGATTTAATCATTTTTGTCAGTGCTTTTTTGGAAAATGTATCTATTGCGGTCAATACTAATTTCTTTTCGGTTGAGAAGATGTCAATATGGATTATGTGTTTCTGGATTGGGCGGATGCATATCATATTTTCCTTCTTTATTTATATTGCATTGTTTAATTAATGTCGTTATTTTTTGTTTCATTTTGGTGAAATACTCATTTTCTGCAAGTTTGTTTATGTTTTCTTGTGCATTTCTATGTGCTCTGTTATGTGTTTCCAATATTAATTCTTCCTGCTTAGTTTCTTCTGTCAAATCTTCTACTTTATTTTGAGTGAACCTGATTTAATTAATGGATCCGTAATGTTCCAGATAAATTCGTTGTATTTCTCCCATTATCTCTTCTGATGTGAAAATTCCATTTGGGATTGACGGATTTACATTTTTTTTTTAATATTTCAATAAGATCAATATTCTGAATGTCAGGTCGAGTTATAACGTGTCTATGAAAGGTGGGGAACGGAATAGTAAATTTTTTTTTTAAAGGCATTTATTGGTACTTCGTCCAGAGCTCTGCGAGAGCTGTGTTGTGTTGCTGTTGATGAGTTAATTTGAATGCTTTTAGGGATCCTAGACAAAGCGTCGGCCACTTTGTTTTCCTTTCCGGGTTTATAAAGAGTTCTTTATTATATTCGTCAAGATTTCCATATCTTGATTGCTATCCCTCCCTTTCAATTACAGTCGTGTATAAGTGGTTCGTGGACAGTGTAGATTTTAACCTTGGTTCCACTCTAGAGATATACTCGAAGTGATTTTACTGCCCATGAAATGGCTCACATTTATTTCTTTTCCGTTTCGTAGTTTTCTTCGCTTTGAGATAGTGTTCTAGATATGAAAGTTATAGGTCCACTGTGTCCTGCTTGGCTGTTGTCTGGTTGGTTGTGAATGTGGTATGATTATGGAAGGCACGTTTCTAAATCTGGATTGTTGCCCTCTATTAATTGCATGGTTTGCTCGGAACGCTTGATTCTCTAACTTTAGACAAAAATGTAAAGCTGAAAGAAGATCGATTGGTTCCTATATACCGAGAAGACGAGATAAATCTTCGCGAAGTCCGCGCACAAAAGTGTCTAAGGCTTTGTCCCTATACATTTTCGTTTTCTACTTCCGCTCTTAATTCCATACATCCAAGCTTATTAAGAATAAGCGAAAGGTGTTTGTAGACTGACTGATGAAATTCCTCTACCAACTGGTGAGCACCCTGGCATAGAGTTGTCATTTGGTATTTAAGAGTGCCTAAATCCCGCTTATCTGGGTAGTGCAAAGTGAGACATTTAGAAATGGCTTCCAGTTAAGGGGAGTATTATTAGTTTCTAACGCAGTGTCTGCGTTTCCCGTGATTTTATTACGTATTGTATGTAGAATCCCAAAATACTTAGCTGTGCCTACAGTGTGTTCATATGTTTTAAGAACTCTATCCACACCCTTTTTCCAAGAGCTGAACTATGTTGGGTTGCCAGAAAATTCACTTAAGCTTTTTACGATGTCCGGTATCCTATCATACTATACCTTCGAAGTTAGCTCTATTTTTATAGAAAATTTTCTGATTTGGAACCTGTGCAAAATCGATTCCTGTGTTTGTGCTTTTTGTAATAGAATCGGTAATTGCTCAGAATTTATTTGTCTGACTGCTTCTTGCAACTCTTGTGCTGCCATATTGTATCTGTGTTCCTGATGTAATTCCTGTCTATGAATTTGCCTTTGTTGTTGAACTAGGTTGGCTTGATGTTGTTCTTCCCGATTTAACTGATTATTTTGAAATTGTTCTAGCTGTAATTCTTGAGGTTGTAATTCAATTAAGGGTGGTCGTATAAGGTTCTGACGATTGGCCATAAGAGATTTTTTTCATGGGTCTGTTTTACAATAAAAATGGTTGTTATGAATAATTCTTATGAATATTAAGTTTCAAAAATTAATTATTATTTTTTTTAAGATGAGGAATGAATGTTTAATTCACTTTCTAAATTTAATTCGAATTTTAATTGTAATATAGTAAAAATGCTTAATAAAATTTAAATCACTTAAATTACTTCATAACTTTAATTCAATTTGTATTTAAAAATAGTTATATTATGTAATATCAATAAAATTTTAATAACTCAAAATAATTAAATTTATTTTTGAATTTTAGATTCAATTTAAATTTAAATGGAATTTCAATTTTATTTAAAATTTCAAATTTTTTATAACTTTATTTTTAATTAAAAAAATTTATTTTAATTCGTTTAACTTTTGGTTTTGTTGCCTTCACTTATTCACTATTTCACTTAACTTAACATGATGTGATTATACCTCCTGGTGATCGGAATGTCTTCTTACTGGGGATCCTGCGATTCACACTCAAGTAGAGGTTGCCCTGCGGGCGTACCTGACAGTACTTGTAGTCCACCGATGGATCAGTAAATTTGTTTTTCACCGACCGGTTACCGTCTTCAGCTTGCAAAATTAATTGCAAAGGAGTCTCTCTGGTTTCAGGTTTAATGTTTTGGCAAACGGAGTCGCACAAAAAATATTTTATTTATTTTCACTAAAGGAAAGTTTCATCGATTTTTACTCGCGTTGGTCCCTGTTCGGGCGCCACTTAATTTTCAGGATAATAAAAACCCAAAAATATGTTCTGAACGTTTGATTTATTCGGAGTTCGATTTGAGACTGCTTTTATTCATTTAAAAATAACCTGATCTAAGCTGGGGGTTGGGGCAGAGACGTCGACGTCGCGGAAGAGACCACGGCGGTGGCCTAGTCCTGATGTAGCGACTGAAACTGCAAGGTTTTCAGAATCAGCATTCTGGTATTGTGCTGTGGCTGTTAACCGGATGTGTGTGTTAATGTTATTGAACTTGGTGGTTTGCAGAATCAGCATTCTGGTATTGTGCTGTGGCTGTTAACCGGATGCGTGTGTTAATGATATTGAAATTGGTGGTTCTTGGTGTGTTTATGTTAATAAACTTACGGGTTCTTGTCCGTTGTATTGAAATGTTGCAATGTTGCCATCGACGATGTTGCAATATTTCTCAGAAAAAATTTAGAAATATTTCTGTGATTAACTCGTACGTGCGTATATATGTGTGAGTGTGCGGACGTGTACATAGGGGCTTGCTGTGCTTTAGATGTGTCATTATATATATGTATATATGGGTGTGAAAGTACATTGGTTAAACCAAAGTAAAGATAAAAGTAATTTAAAGGTGACGGTAAACATAACATAAATTGGAACCAAGTCTGAAAGTTTTAATACTAATTTGTATTAACAAAAACTACGCGACTTGTAATTGGAGAGCAACAATATTTATACCCGTTACTCGTAGAGTAAAAGGGTATATTGTATTCGTGCAAAAGTATGTAACAGGTAAAAGGAAGCGTTTCCGACCCTATAAAGTATATATATTCTTGATCAGGGTCACTAGCCGAGTCGATATAGCCATGTCCGTCTGTCCGTCTGTCCGTCTGTCTGTCCGTCTGTCTGTCTGTCTGTCCGTATGAACGCTGAGATCTCGGAAACTATAAAAGCTAGAAGATTGGCATTTTGCATGTAGATTCTAGGAGTTCCTACGCAGCGCAAGTTTGTTTCAAAAAGGTGCCACGCCCCCTTTAACGCCCACAATCGCTTATATACGATTTTAAAAATTTAAATATTTCGGAAAAGTAAAAATGCAGTTTTATTGTGTTTATCAATACCTATCGAAATGTAGAAGAAATTTTTCAAATCGGACCATTCGTTAAAAAGTTATGCGTGATCAAAGTTTCTATCTCCATCTCCCTCGCACTCCCTTTACCTGAGTAACGGGTATCTGATAGTCGGGGCACCCGATTATAGCGTTCTCTCTTGTTTTTATTTGCGAAAGGACGACGAAAGCAACGAAAAGGAGTGCGATCTTGATCGGATTCGATTTAACACTGGTTTTAATTTCAATAATGATCTCTTATAGCTATGCTTATCTAAGGGGAGCGAGAGACTGGGTGAATTCGCGAGAGCGAACGAGAGATTTATTGGCTCCCGCTCTCGCCTTAAAAATAAAGAGACTACAATTTTAAATAAGCGCGCCATCCGATGGATCGCTCTCCGGTATAGTCCGTCCGGAGTCCGAACGACCGCCACCCGAACCTTTTTATCGGCGCCGGCGTGGACCGCTTCCACTAGCCCGATCCTCCACTGCTGGGGTGGAAGGTTGTCCTCTGCGATAACGACCATTTTTCCCGCGCCGAGGTTTGGCTCTTCCTTGTGCCACTTAGACCTCTGCTGTAGGCTGGAGATGTACTCCCGGAACCATCGCTGCCAAAACCTGTGCTTGAGCGACAGGACACCTCGCCATCGATGCAGGCAGGTCAGGTTGATCTGGTCCGGGAGTGCTTCCGACGGTGGGGCCAACAGGGGGCCACCGATGAGCAGATGTCCGGGCGTCAGGGCTTCGCAGTCGCTTGGGTCGTTGCTGAGGGTTCCCAGAGGTCTTGAGTTGAGCACGGCCTCCACGCTGGTGAGGAGAGTTCCGAGCTCCTCTGTGGTCAAGAGGTTTTGGCCGACCGTCCGACCTGCCTCCCGAATTCCGCCGAAGTGCGGTGCTCTGGGCGGTATGAACTCGCATCCGCTCCGCCAGACGGGCTCGAAACTCTCTCATGACGAAGTTGGTGGAGTTGTCGCACCACACCTTCTCCGGTATCCCGCGACGACTTAGCAAGCTTTGAAAAGCCAACAGAAAAGCATCAGTAGTTTGGTCAGACACAAGCTCCAAGTGGACCGCTTTGGACGCTAAACAGACAAACAAGGCCACGTACGACTTGTACGGTGACTTATGTTGTTCTAAAGGGGCAACAAAAATCAACGCCATAGATGTTAAACGGGCGGAGAGCTCGAAGTATATCTGCTGGCAAGTTCCCCATGATTTGCTTCCAGAATTGCGGCTTACAGCGAAAGCAGCGAATGTATGATCGAACTGTTCGTCGGCAGACTTCTTGCGCATTGATTAGCCATACTTTTTCGCGCAGACGACTTACAAGAGCTCGAGGGCCAGCGTGATGATCTGATGAATTGTGAGCAACAATAATAATTAGACAGCAACAATAACCGACCCCCAACTCGTAGCAATGTCGAGGAAAACTAATTTAATTTATTCTCCTGAATAAAGAGGCTTAGCTTTTTAATATTCGTTGCTATTTATTTTTCCGAATTTTACTAATATCGTCACTGAATTCGTAAAATTGGATATCTTCAACAATTTTCTCAAAAGCGAAATTCAGTTCTCTTGGCGAAATACATTTTTCAAACCCATACGAAAATAGATAATTTGGCTCTGGGCTGACTACAAGAGCTAATGCCGATTTGCGCAATTCCATCGACACTACTGCGGCCGACAGCTCGAAATGTTGATTTACAAGCCAATTAATTTCTGAGTCCAGCAAGAACAGAGGCCCGCTGAACCAGATGGACGTTGTAAGCTGCTCAACGCCACATCCACGGGGTACTATGTCTGCTTTCGTCGGAACGTGTCTTCAAGTTGCGTTCTCCGACCACTCCTGAATCTCTGCGACCCGGTTTGATACAAAAACCGACAATGACGAATGATGGGTTTTGATCCAGTGTAATGTGATCTCGGAGTCTGTCCATAAGAGAACATTCTCAATGGGACAATTTAGCAATGGCTTGACACGATTATACAGATCTACTAAAAGGTGAGCTGCGCACAGCTCAAGGAGAGGCAAAGTTTTCGTCTTGAGGGGAGCTTCTTTTAATTTGGCGGTCAATTAAGACACCTTAAAATCTTCAGAAGTTTGAGTACGAAAGGTATCCCATGAAGAATGCAACTGTATTGGTAGCGACTCGTCCCAGTCTAGCTTTCAAAGCCACAGCTCCTGCAACAACATTTTTGCCCTTGTGACTAAAGGACACGAGAGGCCAAATGGATCGAAAAGTCGAGTAGTCACCGACAAAATATTTCGTTTTGTCGCGCGAAGATCCAGGAAAGAGTCATCCAACCGAAATTGGAAGTAATCTTTAACCGGTAACCAAACTACGCCACGTCTACGTCTTAGCCTGCCGTAAGTTTCATTACAGCGCTATCAGATGCGGATAACTCTGCGCAGCTTGAAAACTACTTTGCCAGTTAAAATCCTGCCCCTTTTAACTGACGGCACCCGGAAAATGCAGACGTGTTTTGCGCGAGCTCCGGAAAAAACGGCTTAAAAGTGAAAAACAAATAACTAAAAATACTGGAGTAGCGTAATAAAGGCAATCTTATTGCTAAAAACTGAAAATAATAATTAGTGCTATAGTTTTATAACACATAGTGCAAAGTTATTATAAAAAATTAAGAAGTGCCAGGAGTGATAGCTCAATGAGCGGCGATTCAAAAAATGAGCGTAGAAGTTCCGTAGACCAGAGAAACAGTTATATCTCTTATTTCTCAACCCGTGATACAGAAGTAGAAAGAACTTCTTCAAAGAGCAACTCAGCCCTACTGACCATTGACAGTGCGAGAGCACGGTCTTGTTCTCTCGCCCTACTTACACCAACTCCCACTTCATGGAGCTTGCAGTGTAGAACCTCACCCCCTGCTGCGACTCACAGCTCACCAGCCACGAGCACTGCAACCTCGTTAATTTCTGCAACCGCAGCCACTGCAACAACAACATCAACGGTCGCCGTTAACAACAACGCGATTTCGAATGCGTTTGCAATTTCTGCAGCGCCGAATAAAACTACAAAGCCAATTGTAAGTACGAGTGCCAATATCGGCAATATCCAACAACAACAAGTGGCTATACAGAATGACATGGACCGTTACATCCAAATCAAACGGAAGCTAAGCCCGCAAAATAAAATGGTTGAAAATAAACCAAAACAAAATTGCCCTAATAAAGGCAGCGAACAACCAGGGGCATCTAGTAACAACAGATTCGCCATATTGTCGGAAATTGACAATAATCAACCCGAAGCTGGACAGGCTGTTCTAAAGAAACCAAAGCCCCACCAATTTACATAAGGGAACAAAACTCAAATGCCCTAGTAAAGAAAATTGTTGCACTGGTCGGTAATGGCAACTTTTATGTTGCTCCTGTTGTTAAAAGGAATATTCATGAAACACAGCTTCAAGCTAAAACTGAAAATCAATTCACAGCTGTAACCAATTACCTAGACGAGGCTAGGAAACCCTACTTCACGTACCAGCTCAAGAGTAGCAAGGGCTTGCAAGTAGTGCTAAAGGACATAGAGCCCGATGTATCCACCAATGTGATAAAAGAGGCACTGAAAGAATAAGGATTTTTCACCAAAAATATTATTTATATTATCGATAATAATAAAAAGCCGCAACCACTCTTTAAGGTCGAACTGGAGCCAGAAAGCAGAGCCTTGAAGAAAAATGAAGTGCACCCGACCTATAAACTGCAATTCCTGTTGCATAGAAGGATTACTGTTGAAGCACCGCGTAAGCGGTTCCGCTGCAATGCACAAACTGCTAAGAGTATGGTCTGCGTAGCTTGCGGTGGCTTCCACAACTCCAAACCTTGCCCTGCGAGTAAAGAAGACCCAAAGACGAAGAAATGCGCTAACTGTGGAGATAACCATACCGCGAACTACAGAGGCTGCCCGGTCTATAAAGAGCTGAAGAGTCAGTTTCAAATGCATACCTTCAATCCCAAACCACACCTAATGCGTTCTTTGCGAAAGCAGCCAGATCTTTATTTGGGCCCCTCAAAATGAATGGGGGAGTTTCATACGCCAGTGCCCTAAAACCAGGACTTGCCAATCAGACGGGTTTCCCACAAGCTCAATGCACTGAGGAAAATATAATAACACCTCAGCAAGCAATAGGACAAATTCCAAACAGGGTACGATGGAATTTATGTCCTTCATGAAGACAGCAATGACAAACATTTTAATAAATTTACTCACATCCCTACAATCTAAATAATCGATGTCTTGTCTTCGAATATCCATGTGGAATGCCAATGGCCTTTCACGGCACAAACTTGTAATAACTCAATTCCTCAATGAAAACCAAATAGATGTAATGCTGCTGGCAGAAACGCATCTCACAAGTAAATACAACTTCCAAATAAGAGGTTATACTTCATACTGGACAGATCATCCGGACGGTAAGGCTCACAGAGGAAGTGGAATTTTAATCAGGGAACGCATTAAGCACCACTTTCACCAGAGGTTTGCAACAAGTTATTTGCAGGCTACATCTATAAAACTACAAGCAGGCAACGGCAGTATCACTATAGCCGCTGTCTATTGCCGTGTTTTACAATAACTGAAGAGCCATTCGGAGATCGCTTTATAGCAGGAGGAGACTACAACGCCAAGCACACACACTGGGGATCAAGACTTAATTGACTTCGCTGTGACCAAGAACATCCCAAGAAATTTAGTAAGCGCTAAATCGCTATCGGACTTATCATCGGACCACTCGCCTGTTTTAATACCTCTCCTTCAAAGCCCGAAAATAATCGAGCACCCCTTTAGGCTGACCTCGAACTAACTGGCTAAAGCACAAAAAGTTCGTAAGTTCCCACATTGGACTAACACCACAGTTAAACATAGAGAACGACATCGACCTCTTTGCTGATGGCCTGGAGTTAGTACTCGTGGCAGCAGCCAAAATCTCAACACCAGAAGAGACAATCGTGCGTAGCAACCAATACAAAACTAATCTGCAAATCGAACAACTGGTTCGGGAAAAACGACGTCTACGACGCGCTTGGCAATCCTGCAGATCGCCCCATTCGAAGCAACTCTTTAATGAAGTCACCCGCAGACTCACCAAACCATCAAGCAAGAAGAGGAGCTTGCGTAGCGCAGGTACATCGAGAAACTGTCGCCGACCAGTACAAAGCATCCTTTGTGGAGAGCTCCCCCAAATTTTAGCTCTCCGTTAGAATCAGTCACTCCGATTAGAAACTCGGGTACTTGGGCCGCAGTGACGAAGACAGAGCAGAAACATTTGCTTTACACCTACGAAATGTATTTCAGCCGAACGCCGCCACAAACTCTCTTTAACTACCGCCGCTTAGCTCCGAAATTGCAATAAACCAGATTTTGTTTCAAGCACCTGAAATTGCAGATGTCATTAGGAAGCAAATAAAACCGAAAAAGGCTCCAGGGAGCGACCTAATAACCCCAAAAATGATAATTGAACTTCCGAACTGCGCAGTGGATGTTATATGCAAGCTATTTAACGGAATCACAAAACTTGGCTACTACCCCAAAAAATAGAAAAGGTCTGTGGTTATAATGATACCGAAGCCTGGGAAAGACCACACAATTCCCACATCGTACAGGCCAATAAGCTTACCATCGTGCCTGTCTAAGCTACTTGAAAAATTGAGGTGAGATGCAATACAACGACATCCAACGAGTATAATATTGAAGCCGGAGTCCCACAAGGTAGCGCACTGGGCCTTACCCTGTTTGTCCTACACACAGCAGACATCCCTACGAACGAGGGGCTGACTACGTCCACAATTGCTGACGACACCGCGATCCTGAGCCGCTCGAGATGCCCAACTAGAGCAACAGCTCAACTGGCTGATCATTTGGTGGTAGTTGAGAAGTGGCTATCAGACTGACGAATCAAAATTAATGAACAAAAGTGTAAACATATAATGTGTACCCTTAATAGACAATCGTGCCCCCGCTAACTTTGAATAGTACGCAGATTCCCCAAGCCAGCGAGGTAACATATCTCGGCGTAACCTTACCTAACCTAACCCGGCGGAGGCACATTGAATGCAAGAAAGTACATATATACATACCTGCGTCTGACTTAAAGCTAGCAGCCTACACTGGATTATAAATTCTCGATCACCCCTGTGTCTGGACTTTAAAGTTCTTCTCTACACCTCCACCCTATTTGGACCTACGGCTCCCAGCTATGCAGCAACAGCAACGTTGACATCATACAGCACTCACCACGGTATGTTCGGAACGAAAACATCCACAGGGATCTGGGCATATCACCGGTCAAAGATGAAATAGCAAAGCAGGAAGCGGCCTACCATAACAAGCTTACACTGCACTCAAATAATCTCGCAAGGAACCTAACACGGGATTCGAACAGAACTCGTCTGCATCGAAACGATCTACAAGCCCAGCAATAAATTTTAGGGCTCGTTAGTATAAATTCAGTCTTCATGACTGTAAGCTAAGTTATATTCTTAAGATTTTATATACTTATTGTTAGAGAAGAATCAATAAATAAAACATATATTACAAAAAAAAAAAAATCCTGCCTCTTACAAAACCTGAGAAACTTCGTCTCGAAGGCCTTGCAGGTTCTCAACGCATCCGGCGCCAGTCAACAAATCGTCATTCTTATGTTGAATAACCTGTGCGGCTTTTGGATAAGTTGCTTGCGCCATCTCTCCTAGCCGCATTAAACACGTGATCGCCAAAAAGGGTGCCGGCGAGGTTCCATTTGTAACGGTATTTAACTTAAAGATTTTCAGAGACTCAGAAGGATCTCGTCTTCATACTATGAGCTGAAAGTTTCGGTCAGATTCGTCCACCATTACTTGGCGATACATTTTTTTTATGTCTGCCGCAAGGGCAAACTTATGCAATCTAAACCGAAGCAGTGTCGAGTACAGCTCCTCTTGAATGGTTGGGCCTCAACTTCGTTGAAGTACTTTGTGGCCGTAGAACCCACTGGTGCGGAATGAAATAGTGCAGAGTGTTTGGAATTTTGTCATTGGCGAAAGACATGTGGCCCATGGAAACATATTCCTCCATGAATGCAATATACATCTTCCGCAACAAAGGGTCCTTTGACAATTTCCTTTTTAGCGACAAAAATCTACGTTTCGAAACTTCGTAATATGAGGCAAAAGAATTTGTGTCAGATTTAAACGGCAAACGAACCGAAAATCTACCGGACGCCAATCTTTGAGTATTTTTCTCAAAGTATTGAGTATTTTTCACAAAGTTGCTGCTCAGGAGTATGGACTTTAACCTTGGGCAGCAGGTCCTCCACAGACCAAAATTTCTGCAGGTTTGTGTCAATTGACTCCAACGCTTCCTCCTGGCAGCGGAGATGTACTATTTTGTCAGCCATTATTTTATCTTCAGAGGCACATTTCCCAGACACTATCCAGCCGAGAACTATTTTTTGTAGAAGTTCAGGTCCCTGCTTGATCTGGCCATCAGATAAAAGTTCAAAGAACGTATCTGCACCGATAAGCATATCGATTTTTGGGGCTTGAAGAAGAATGGATCTGCGAACTGAATATTTTCAGGCACTCTCAACCAGCTGGTGTTCACCGCTTGATCCGGATGATAACCAGAAATATTTTGTAGGATTAAAAAATCAGACGACATTTGGCTTGGGCATTAGTACCACCAATGCCACGTAAGCTCAAGCACACGTCCTCTCTTGAAATTTTAAGTTTCTGAGCGAGCTCATCGGTCACAAAGTTTATTTGTGATCCTGAGTCGAGCAACGCTCGAGCCAAGACAAACTCGCCACTTTTCGTTTGGACGCTCAGAATAGCAGTTGCCAGAATGACTCTATCCGATGCAGTCCCATGCAAAACATGCGAAGCGGATGGAGAGTCCTGCATGAGCGTGGGCTGAGAAGGGGTGGCCACGCGAGTGTTTAGTGTTTGCGGAATATATATGCAGCAACGTATGATGTGAGGAATTGCACACTCTGCATCTGTTCGTTTTGCATTTTTTGCGTGTGTCCCTTTCGAAGGCAGTTAATGCACAAGGGTGCTCTTTTAGCGAAATCGAATCTTTGCTGAACTTTTAGAGCTGCAAAGGAAGCGCAGTTTCCAATTTGATGTTCAGCTGAGTTTCACGCATTGTACCGTGTCGTTCCATTCCTCTTAAGATTAGATTGGACTTGCTAAACAGTTCTGGGTTTGGAGGCCTCTTCCGCTACAATGTGTTGATACCACCTGTTCAATGTAGTCTCACATTCGCTCCAAAGGGGAAGCGAAGTATAGTCTAATTGTTCTTCCCATTTTCTTTTAGTTCCTGCCTCGACCCTGCTCATTACCAAATATATTAAAACAGCATTAGTAATGCATCTATCATCCCCAATAGACAACAAAGAGTTATAAAGGGCTGTGACTGTGTCGATGAGGGTTCTCAAAGCTGTAGCTGACGGGTGGTATAATAAGGCAATCATTATCGTACACCCGCTTCAGGCTAGCAAGGGCTTTGGGATAATTTTCTGCAGTGACTTGAAATGCCCTAACTGTTCCTAAAGCGTCTCCAGCTAAACACGAAATTAAATGATTAAATTTCTCAATATCGTGTAGCGCATCATCTTTGTGAACAAATGTTTCAAAAAGGCTTATACAATTTTTAAATTTGGTGTGTTTTCCGCTGAATGTTGGAAGAGCGAAGCTCGGCAGGCGGCATTGAGGCGGCCGACTTCCCTGCGGAGCGGATTTTTCTACAGTATTTGGTTCAAAAAATGGAAATCATTAATGATTTTGTTAAAACTGCACGCTTTTCCAACTCTTCGCGAAAGACATCTTTTTCATCTCTCGCTTCTATTTGGTTTTGAAGAAGCGAAGCATTTTCAATGGGATAAATCGTTGTGTTATAGAAGAAATTAAAATATAACCAACGTATGACCTCGAGTAATTCAATAACACTACAATTATGTGCGAACTTAAGATTTCTAGACGACACTCTAGCTCAACCGGATTAAGAGACAATTTACCCTCCTTTAAGTTGCATTAAGTTCGGTTTATACTTTTCATGCAAATATCTCGTTTGTGTTTAAACTCTTCGATATCCTTGGTTGCCATTGCGTTTGTATTTTATTTATTTATTTTTGGAATCGAAGAGGTATATATATTTTTTATTTATTTATTTATTTTTTTTTAATATGTAAAACGACTAACGAGTAATATGGCGAACGCACGCAGTGTAGGGAGCTGAGGGCTGAGAGAAGTTCAAAAAAATCTTAATTTGAGTTTTTAGAATTTTGCATAAAACAGTATCGACAGTATTATGCCGAACGCACGCACTGTAGGGGAGCACATGCCAACGCTCAAGCGTACCGAAAACCAACGAACAAGCGTTAAGGCAACCAACAATTGCACTGCTGCCGAGATAAGGAACGAAAACGACAAAGATAACTCGAAAATCGCGGCAGTGGTGTCGATGTGAGTGTGTATATGAACGCTGCTAGCGGCTCAACTCCTAGGCAAAAGTAAATGCAAACGGAGAATGATGCAGGCGCGAGAAAAATTATGAAAAGCGCTGGTTTTTGCGGCGATTTTCTCAATTATTAAAAATTGCACTTTTTCAGCTTTTTTAGCAATACACTAAATTGGTGCTCCCTTCGACGAAAATGGGGAATTAAGTTTGCACTAATTTGGGTCGAATTTTTTGTTTGTGTTTTAATATCCAAAGCGATTCACTTTTGTATAGTTTAAAATATTTATGTATCTATATATATTTGCCAGAATTGAAATTTTTAGTACATGCAAAATTTTGCATTTTCTTGGTTGGAATGACTATCACTGGAATCACTATCTACCGATTTTTTACACGAATGCAAAAAGTTGAAAGATGGGCCAAACACAATTAAAAAACGCCATAGATTAGCTTTCAACTTTTCGCACTCTATAACTGCTTGGCGAATTTGGGGCTTGAAACTTCCTTTGACTCCATCTCAGGGTAACAGCAGCAACAGAGGGAGGGGTCGGTATACTTCCAACGCAGTTCCAAAGGAGAAAAAATTAGTTGCCGTACCGACGCGAGTTTTTTGGTTTTGAAAATTAATTTTCACAATCGCGAACTCTTTCCAATCGATCACGTCGGGGTCACCATAAAGGTTTTAATACTAATTTGTATTAACAAAAACTACGCGACTTGTGATTGGAGAGCAACGATATATTTTATTTGCGAAACGGACGACGAAAGCGACGAAAAGGAGTGCGATCTTGATCGGATTCGATTTAACACTGGTTTTAATTTCAATAATGATCTCTTATAGCTATGCTTATCTAAGGGGGGCGAGAGACGGTGCGAATTCGCAAGAGCGAACGAAAGCTTTATTGGCTCCCGCTTTCGCCTTATAACTAGAGAGACTACAATTTTAAATAAAAGCGCCAAGTTCGCAAACAAAGTCAACTGATGTTCTAAAACACATCAAACTTGATGTTCCATTTTTCCAGTCTTGGGTAAATTAATCAATAGAAGTCTACTAGAATAAAAAGGTAAGTTAAGACTTGCATCACAGTTTAGGCGCCGTAAAGCAAAAAGAAGAAAATTTTTTTGTACTGATTCAAAACGACCAATATGTATTCCGTATTGTGGACTAAAGACGGAAGACCCATAAATAAAATGACGCCAAGATCGTTTACGAGCGTTATTCTATCCAAAGAGCTGCCACTTAACGTGTAAGTCACGTACATCGGATTAACCCGATAAAAAGTCACTAGCTTTAAATTTAGTAAATTTTTGGAAGATATTGAGCGGCAAAATTGGAAAAAAGAGATAAACACCGTGTGTATGCTGCGGAATTTTATTTGCGACTGACGTTTGATAAGTGAAGAAGAAACAAATTGATATACATATTTGGCTTACAACTAATTCGTTAAAGCGAGAGGAATATAGGAGCCCCGCATCTGTACTTATACATATACTAGCGTGCATTGCCTTATAAGGAAAATATACAAGGTCTTTATTTTCTACACCCTTCCTCAATGCAAGCATTCTACCAAAAACTATTACTGAATATCTCTGAACATCTCTGTAAATTTTACATGTTTCGTTTTCAAAAGGTTCTTAGTCAAAATATCTGCTATCATTTCAGTTGTACATTTATATTTTAACAAAACTTGACCTTCCTTAACAATCTCTCTAACAAAATGATGACGTATGTCAATATGCTTTGTTCTGGAATGGTATACAGGATTTTTGGTTAACGCCTGTGCCCTCAGGTTATCTCCATAGACGACGATCGGTGTGTTGTCGTCTCCGCAGCCGATTTCCCAAATCAGCCTTCGCATGACTATCGCCTCCTTGAACGACGTCGATAATGCCATGAACTCCGCTTCAGTACTGCTTAGCGCCACGCTTCGCTGCTTCTCCGAACGCCAAGAAATTGGACCACCAGCCAACATAAAGATGTATCCAGTGTAGGACTTTGAGGTGCAAAAACATCGATGTATGGACCCATCGATGTTTTCGACGTTTTTCACCCAAAACATCGATGAAACATCGATGTTTTTAAAATTTAAAAAAATATTTTTTAAATTATTAAAATGCGCACTTGTGGTTGTATTAAAAATAGAAAAACAAAACATTTATTCACTGGTTTAGAAAACGGAGATCATTTCTTAAAATTAAGCTAAACATTTATTAAAAAATGTGATTTTTTTAAAAAACATAAGTTGGTCAACAACATCAGCCTTTAGGCGCATCCTGCGGTCAGAAATTATTTGCCCCGCCTTGCTGAAGGCTCTTTCTGACTCGCAGGAAGTGGCAGGGACACATAGAAATTTTTTTGCCACTACTTTGAAAGGCACCATACTGTTCGACGACTCCTGAAAGCATAATTAATTACTGAAAATAATGACTTGAAACAATTTAGAAACGTACCTTCCAATACTTCAACGTCTCGCACACTTCGGCCACATTCGTAGTCTCTATGTGCTGCCTGAGCATAACTATTGCTTCGGAGCGCGCCGTGGTATTTTTCCCGTGCAATTTTGCTTGCATGCAAGTGAAATAGTCCGAAGATTCAGTCTGGCTTGGTGGTGCAGGCTTTTCCGACGAAGACGACTTTCTTATTGCAAAGACGAGCTCCTCCTCCAACCCATGGCATGTCTGGTCGGCATTGCTCCGGGTGCAGAAACCCAGTTTTTTGAGCCTGGGGTCAATAATCGTGGCAATCCGTGAGACGGTACGGGATTCGTAATGTGCGAAACGTTCACCAAAGCGTCCATTTATAGCATCAAAGGCTAGTATTACTTCAGGTGTTTTAAAACATTCCTTTAAATTTGAAATTTGAATTTGCAATTCACAAATAATGGGAATTACTAATGATATTGTTGGGTACTTTCCACCCGAAATCTTTTTAGTTGCTTTCTCGAAAGGACGCAGTAATGTGCACAGTTCTTCTAAAATTTCGAGGTCCTCTGACACAAAGGGCAAAGGGGCCTTTGCAGTGTCCAGCAAAGCAATGGTCAGTGCATCCTTGGTGGCCAAAATTCGCTCCACCATATGTTACGCACTGTTCCATCTTTTCGGTACCTCTTGAATTAGAGTTAGAGGGTCTGTGCAATTTTGAGCCACCTTAAACTTGGCCATGGACGTGGAACTTCGTTTAATAAACGCCACTATCGTTTTGCATTTGGCGAGTACAGGGCGAAGAATATCCATTTTGAGGATTTCTTGCACAAGCAAATTAATGGTGTGTGCCAAGCACGGAAGGTGCTTCAGAGTCATATTGTCGCACGCCTTCTTCATTGTCGCGTCGTTATCAGTAACAATACTCACGACTTTTTTCTGAAGCGCCCACTCAGATGAAACTTGCAAGAGAGTTTCAGCTACGTTCGCTGCTGAGTGATTAGTGGGCGTTGCAAGTGTTGCTGTTGACAAAACTGCTGTAATTAGCTCAAAGTTTCTGTTCACGAAATGGCAAGTTACGGTTAGATTTGCTTCAATCGCCCGTGAAGTCCATCCGTCTGTTGTGATTGCCACGTAATTGACCACGCTGAGTTCGCTTTCAAGATTACTTTTATTTCGTCGTACAACTTGGGAAGCATTATATTGCGGAAGTGTGTGCGGCACGGCAATTTGTATTTTGGGTCCATCTTTTTCATAACGTCCCCAAAGCTTTCGTCAGCAACCATGCTAAAAGGCTGTACGTCTTTGGCTATCATAAGCATGACGTACTTATCCAGCATTTTCTTTCTTAGCGAATGTGGCCCATACTCCACATTACGTTGCAGGAACACGTCCAACTTTGATGAATCCAAATTACTCTCCCCTTCTTTGTAATTTGGATGGATATGTTTGAGGTGATCCATCAAGTTAGTGGTGTTGCCTGCTGTTTTTAACATTTTTCCGCGAAGGTTACAAATCGTCTTTCCCATGTCCGCTGTTATTTTGAAGTGCTGCCAAACACTAGATGCTCCACTTTTCCTCTTCGGAGGCGGAGCGTCACAGTTTTCCTTTGTTGTTTCTAAAATATAAATATTGCAGTTAAGTAACATAAATAAACCTAACAAAGTGCAGTCACATGTAGCATAATATGTAGATATGTATATGCATACGGCGCAGTTGCCACACATGTATACATATACATACATAAATACATATGTCCTACATGTGACTGCATTTGCACTAATTGTAAGTCGCTTTTAAAAATACTTACGCATCAAGAATTTGTCCATTTTAACGCCGTCACCTGCACCACCAATCGAATGTTCTATTACTGTAAAATGCAAATGAATAACTTCAATAATATAATAGAAAACAAGAGAGAACGCTATAGTCGAGTGCCTCGACTATTAGATACCCGTTACTCAGCTAAACAACTTAATATAAATATGCTTTCTTGTACGTTTTTCGCCGCTCGAATTAGCTCCCGATTTTTATGTTAAAATCGGTACCCAGGGAACACCACGTGGAGGCCGTTGATTTGCAACGGGGTCTTTCAAACCAAAATACAATTTGGGGACCTACGAGACGACTTGAGTTGCCAAACTTTATTAAAGTTTGGAATCTCCATGTTGCCCAAAATTTTGTTAATCCGTAACATACGGAAGGCATACTTATGTACTTATACTACTAATACTTATTTGACCTTACTAATTAATTTTTTTTTGGTTTTTGCGTTTTTTTTTTATAAAAAAAAATTAATTTAATTTAAGTATATATGTACATACTATAAAAAAATGTTGCATGCAACTATTTAATTTTTTTGGGGTTTTTTGTTTTATTTAATTTACTATAAAATTTAATTTAGTTAATATAAAAAAAATGTAGCATGCAACTATTTAATTTTTTTTGTTTTTTAATTTTTTGCTTAATTTAAATATATACATACTATAAAAAAAATTATGCATGCAACTATTTAATTTTTTTGTTTTTTTTTTTAAATTTAAGTATATACATACTATAAATATAATATATACAATTTTCCCTACCTATTCAGCCTCCCTAACGCTAACTAATATACCACTGTGGTAGCTATATGTAGTCTCAAATGTGCGCGCAGTGGCCCTATTATCGAAAATATTTGAAAACGCCCAATCAATATGCGTATTGCAATTGGTTGTCGACGAGTCCAAATCTAGCAACGAACTAAACCCTTTTACATCTGCTAGAAAATCGAAAACTCTCCTACAGCAGCCAGAGATGGAGAGAAGGCATAAATTGAAATCTCCTAACACTAAACTATTACTATTTAAAAATGTGTGCCGCTGAAATAACTCCTTAAACTCTGTTTCAAACTTTAACAACGGATAGGTCGGACTTTTATAAATAACTACAATCCCTAAAGACCGGTACCTAAAGATGGCAAACTCGAACACTGGAGAGGCTAAATTTGAGGAATTAGCCAGAAAGCGACCACTTGAACAAAGACTGACATTCTCAAAGAGTTCGTTTCGAACGAATACGAGAATGCCTCTTTTTGGTCGAGCTCCGTTAGCTACTGACTGGCAATCTAGTCGCACTGCTGTGGCGAAGCCAGGAATGTCGTATGCTGCATTTGAGTATGTGGAAGCCTCAACGAAGCACAGAATGGAAGACTTAAGCATTAGCTGATCGGAACACACATCGCTAATGTGGCAGTGCAAGCTTTCCGAATTATGGAAAAAGACATGAAGGTTCGGACTATTGAGTAAACAATCGAAATGGGTACTCAGTAACTTAGTGGAACGCAGTTCTCGGAGCTCTTCCTCGGAAGCCGATCCCTGGGCGGATCTTGGGGGGACGAAAGGTCCAATAATATAGAGACCTGCTGCACTTGTGGCTCTGCTACAGGCTACGTACAGCGCAGCTCTCTGCATGCTAGGACTAGTGTGAACCACCACTTTTCTGTACGTAGCGCCTTGACTTTTGTGAATAGTTATTGCTTCTGCAGGTACCACTGGAAACTGCTTTCGGTCAATGGTTGTTAGAATTAATCTGAAAGCTTTTTATGATCTTAACTACTGGGGTCCATAAAGCCTCTTGGCGATAACTGCAATTTGATCGTGCAGCTACTCCTATACTGTCATCTAAAAATTGTATCCAAAGAATGTTTGGAGAGTTGGACATGTTGAAACCTATCTCCCTAAGGACACCAGTGGCTCCGTTTACGAGACCATCTGATGTGTCTACATTGACCGTCATCATGTATTTAGCAGTGGTTTTTAAAATGAGCGAGGTACACAAACCTTGTGTCTCAGATGTTTTTAATGCCCTAGCTTGTTCCAGACATCTGTTCCCCTGCTCTGAGCTAATATGTGCAGATTTTACAGAGTCAATGGCTTCCGAAATGAACTGATCAGTGGGAATCGAGTTGAGCTTCTCCCTATTGTATCGGTCTGTGTCCTGATTGCTTGAAAAAAGGTGAATGGCGTCATTTGGAATCTGACTTTCTACGGAAGTGCGGCCTCTAAGTAGGACAATATCTTCAGACGACATTTGGCCGAACGCCATGTTGTTGAGTGCTATTGCAAACGGCTGGTCATCTCGCTGTCGCATTATCTCTGTGAGCTCGAAAAACCTAAAAGGACTCCAGAGGTGGGATCCAAATATATCGCTGTATGGATCATGCGACGGCGGCTGGAAAATCCAACGATCACAAACTGGCCGCAATTGCCTAAGATCGCCGAACACGATGACCGAAATGCCTCCGAAGGGAGTATCAACGTTGGAGAAAATTTGCTTAAGGCGAGAGTCCAGATGGGAAAACATGGTTGCGCCGACCATAGAAATTTCGTCTATTATAAGAACTTTAAGATCAATAAATCTTGAACGCAGGGTATTTAACAGATCAGGGCTTAAACTCCTAAATGCAGACCCAGCCTGATTTACAGGGAGAGAGAACATGGAATGGAGAGTGGAGCCTCCGATTCCAAAAGCAGCTTTGCCTGTGGGAGCACAAAGCAGTATTTTAACAGAAGTTGGGTCGCATCCTACTCTACCATTATACTCCTTAGAAAGGGACTGGAATAAGGTGGATATTAGTCTACTCTTGCCGACACCTGCTCCGCCTCCTACGAACTCATGGAAACTAGCATTTCTCCTTGCATTGTGCAAGACATGCGTAAGGAAAGTTTTTTGCTTTAAATTAAGAGACCTAACTAAGGTGGCTAAATTTTCAGGGGAAATAATTGGCGGGAGCTTTATTATGCGGATATTGCTATCCGGATCTTCTTCCTGAACACGGTCGTCTAAGTTTAAAACATTGATTTGAGAAGATATTTCTGGAAAAGCTAAGGCTCTAAACTCCTCATTAACTGCGGCCTCCTCATCTACATTTTCCTCGCTACTTTCCTCAGCTTCCATGGCCCTTCTGAGCGCGTCTTCTAAGCTGTCTATGGCATTATACCTATCAAAGTTGGCTTTAATAGCCTCTTCGTGCTCATGATAAAACACCTCACAATTTCTCTGAAACAATTCTACCTGTTCATCTCTCCATGGAGAATATAGCATAACTAATGCTCTAAAATAGTTGGGCCTATCAGAATTAATATTAAAGGGGCTATACCTAATGATACTCGGCTGTTTTCTTTTCCTGATAAATCCACTACCATCGCGAAGTGCGAAAAAACTGTTCCTAAGACCTCATTTTCTTCTTCAGCCTCATTATTACTATTTTCCCCTTGGCGAGCTCTATCCCGGGTTTTAGAATACTCGTAATTTGCAGCAAAATCGGCTAAACACAGGCCGTAATGGGAATCTGGTCTTTGTTCGTATCTGTCCAGCAAACCTTTCTGAAAGATGTCAGTGGAATCCTGAGGCATATTTTGCAGGACGCTTGTAGGTCTAAGCATACGAACTCGTTGTTCTGGAGGGAAGGTGTTTATGAACACGCATTTATTGCTTGTTTCTGACAACGCCAATCCCATACAACAATATACGGCCTCCTGAGCAGAGATCTCAGTGCCCGAAATAAAATTGTGACCAAGATACTGTAGCTTTTGACGAATGCTGGAGTTGCCTCTTCGAATGTCATTAGCTGCTTCGCGCATTAACTTCGAAATACCCCTTTGGGACTTGTTAATGTTCTGCAAATGTTCTCTTCAGAAAAATCTGTGTTTTTTTCAAACTAGACCTAATAGCATATATATAGTCCTCGTAACTGAGGCTCACCTCATCGTGAGAAAGAAAATTTTCGAATATGCTAATCAATGGCTAATCAAATCCTCGGATTGATCGCGAAGTAAAAGACTGCGAATTTTCTGATAGTTTTCGTGATGAAGAGACAAATTGGGAGTTTCTTCTGGAAGTGGCTTCAATATTTCCGTGCGGGGCATTGGGGGGTATGGAATACCGAACCGACAAACGGATTCGCGCACATTTTTAAGGCACGAATGTCCGTGCTTATGCTTTTGGTATTCAATGTACGGAGCCAAATCTGTGTTTGTAACATCCACAGTTACAAACTGATCAATGAAAGCTACTACACTAGCAATAGATTCTTCACTGTTGAAATCCACTTCCGGGGCGTCTTTCAGCCAAAACATACCGTGAATGTGAGGGGAACCTCTCTGTTGAAACTCAACTCGCCAATAATAGGTAGTAACAAAGTTACTTCCAAAGACTCCCCCCGGCTTCTTTATGAGCTTTAGAACTTCCCTATACCTATAATCGAAATACCTAGCACACGTCACTGGGTCAGTTCTGATCAGCCGCGCCTTTTCTCTAAACTGTAAGTTCAAAGCTTCTCACTAATGTCAATCCTATCTACATTGCGCTTGAGCAGTACTAGCAGCTCTGGCCACCAACTTCTTATAATTGAAGAACAACTTGTCAGTTCTACAACCTCTTCTATCTACGTTCCTAAGCTCTGATCTAACTATGGTTGTATAACTTTCCGAAGATGGTCTCTTGACGCCAGCATAAATGCTTGGGAACGCCAATTCTTCGGAGTCGACATCGAGAATCACGTCGAGAGGCTTTTGGCCCTCACCTGGAGCCATTGTGATTCTCGGAATTCCTACATTGTGTGCCTGGTTATTCTCAAGCAGAGTTTCCTGTCCTCCAGGATTTAGCTCTTCGGCTTCTTCATTCTCTTCGGAATTTCCCGCCTCCAAGTTTACATCCTCCTGCTGGATGGCTAGTTGTCCCTCTACAAAGGCTAAGTCCGCTTGAGAAGCTACGAATAAAACAGTTTCGGATGTGAAATCAGAGATCCACTGCTCGTTCACTGACACATTGTGCTTTCTGTAAAGCTCTGTACTAACTAAGTACCTGATGGCGTCAGCAATTTTGGCAGGCCTAATGGTCTCTGCCATGAAATCATGTCCGTACTCCATTCTTCGCTTGAGGTGGAGCTGTACAACCTCTGCCTCGTGGAAAGCTCGTGGAAGGGACGTCACGATGTTGCTAACCGGAATGGGGACATTTACAACCGCTCCTTTTATTGCACTCTGACGCTCATGACCTATCGACTTAATTATCATAAATGGAAGGCGAGGTGAAATCAGTCGCTCCTCCAAGGGAGTAAGCCCCCTCAAGGAATGAGGAATTTCTGGGAAGTCTAAGCCGTTGGAAATGGCACCTTTGGGCTTTCTTCCGGCTTTTATATTGCCGTGGCATGTGCCACAGAACTTAAAGGATTCCCCAGTGAAAGCAAGCTGGCTTGCATTCTGGTAAATCTCTTCCTTAAACTCGCAATTTTCTTCCAAATAGGCTCTAGAAAGCTTACGTATTTGCTTGGGGAACCACAATCCATTGCAGCAGAAACAAATCTGATCGGGGCCAAGTTTTACTAACCTATTGAATTTGGCTATGTGAGCATACAATCCAATAGGTATATTTCTAGGAGTCCTATTTCCCTGGGATAAATCAAGTCTGACTAATATTTCGAATGGCATCGATAGTTGCTTGTCGAGCAGCTATACGAGCACTTCGTCGAGCCAGTGTATTTCTCGCCTGCTCGACGGCCCTACGTTCCCTAAAACTCCTTGCCGTAGCTCTCCTAAACCTATACTGCGCTCTTTGCCATAAGCGATCCTGAGTTGATCTTGCCTGCGCTCGTTGCAGGGTATTTGCTTCTTGCTCACCCGCACGATACGTAGGATCCAACCGCCTCAGAGAACGCCGCCGAGCATCGGCTGCTTGTTCACCCGCACGGAAATCAGGATCCAAGCGCCTTTCCGAACGGTCAGCAGTATTTCGGACCTGCTCTGTAGTTCGGACTTGCCTAATTTGTCACCTTAAAGCGCGACGCCGAGTATCGGCTGCTTGCTGACTCGCACGCAGAACGGGATCCAAGCGCCCTAACCGATGGTATGCCGTATTACTAACTTGCTCGGCAGCTCGGACTTCTCTAACTTGTCGCCTTATAGCGCGACGCCGAGTATCGGCTGCTTACTGACTCGCACGCAGAACGGGATCCAAGCGCATTTACCGATGGTGTGCCCTATTACTAACTTGCTCGGTAGCTCGGACTTCTCTTAATTGTCGCCTTATAGCGCGACGCCGAGTATCGGCTGCTCGTTCATCGGCACGAAGAACGGGGTTCGAGCGAGTTTCCCTACGTCTTTCCGCATCTGCTTCTTGTTCACCCGCACGAAAAACGGGATCCAAGCGCCTTAACCGGTGGTCAGCGGTATTAACAACCTGCTCTGTAGCTCTTTCATCGGTGTTTCTTCGCCTAATAAAGCGACGCCGAGTGTCGGCTGCTTGCTCTCCGGCACGAAGAACTGGATCCAATCGAATTTCCCTACGTCTTGCAGTATCTGCTTCTTGCTCACCCGCCCGAGGAACGGGATTCCAGCGAATTTCCCTACGTCTTGCAGTATCTGCTCCCTGATCACCCGCACGAGTGTGCGGATTCAAGCGTCTTGACCTACGAGACGCTGTATTTACAACCGGCTCTGAATTCCTGGCTACTGCATTTTCCCTTCTCCTACGCTGAGATTCAGAATTTTCCACCCTCTCCATCTCTGCATACTCTGGATTTTCCCTATTGGCCCTATTTCTCAACAATTGGTTCCTAGCCCGCTGAGATGCAGTGGGTCTATTCAAACGAGGCATTTTTTAAAATCTTAAATTTATATGACTACTACGATTATATACGCTGATTAGGTATATTAATAGATATAATATATAATATAAATTTTATAATAGAATATAGTTAATATAAATTATATAAATAATATAAGTATAAGTGTAAGTCTTAAGAAAGACTTAGACTTATAGTACTATTACTAAGAGAAATACGTAAATGTATAGAAATATAAGAATAAGCCTTAAAAAAGGCTGAATTCTTTTATTTATATACAAGTAAAGGGGCAGAGCGATTGAAATGAATTAAGTTAATAATTTGCAAGAGTTAAATATATGAATAATAATAATGTAAGAGCAAGTCTTGAAAAAGACTTAATCTTATACTATTATTAACAAATCTACGTTAAAAGGGGCAGAGCGGCAAAAAATGAATTACGTTAAAAATTTGCAAATGTGAAAAATATGAATAATAATAATTTAAGAGTAAGTCTTGAAAAAGACTTAATCTTGTATTATTATTAACAAAATCTACGTTAAAAGTGGTACTTAGCTGCGAGCGCAGCAACCAGTCCAGCAGCAAACAACGGCAGCGACGTCGGCAGCAAATCGGCAGAGGCAGCAACAACTCGAGACCGCCTAACAATTTGTTTACAAAATTTACGTTAGTTTTAAGCACAGAAAAATGATTTTAATCAGTTTACAAAAATGCAAGTAAAAATGAATAGTTTACGTTAAGGGAGATTTGTTTAAAGATAGGCAAAACTGACAAAAATCGCAATCGCAGACAAGAAGAGAGATCACATACGATGGTTAGTCGTAGACTAAAGCGAGAGCAGAATAGTTTGCAGCTCTGCAAAGTTCATAACCGCCAATTTACTTGCACGGATTCCCGCCCTTTTTGCTAACAGCGAAGTTTCCATTCTGCCTAGCACATCTTCCGTCTCTCTCTAGCGCAGGTGAATGCACTTGTGAGAAACGAATTGGAGCAAAAAGAGACAAAATGCGCGCCCCATTTCAAATGATTTAGATTTTGCATTAACATAATGTGAATTGGGGTGACCACAGGAAGAAAGGACAAAAAGTTCAGATTATCAATTTTAGTTCGTCCTGCACCAACAGCTGTGTTTATGTTTATGTTTTTGAGTGCAATGCTTACATACATACACACATACGCCATTGTTTGACTCAGACCTCCAATTTGGCTAACTTGATTTGATTTGCATAGTTCTTGGGATATACATATGTAGTTCGGTATTGACAAATGAAAACTATCGCAATTTCCTTTAATAGAAATCCTTATCGGGAATTAACGTTGACTCTGTTGAGCACCTTGGCCAGCTGTTCCAAAATCATCCGTTAGATGGCGCCATGAAATGCGGAAATGAAGGCGCTAGCCAGGCTTAAGCGTTTAATGGGTTTTTGGGCGTTAGAGTGGGCGTGGCAAACTTTTATTAGGCCGATGGATAGGTATTGACGAAACAAATACTTATCAATTAAAATTTTCATAATAGGATCAAAACTGTGGCCACAGCTTGTGGCTTGTGGGCGTCAGAGGGGGCGTGGCACCATTTTGAAACAAACTTGCGCTGCGTAGGAACTCCTAAAATCTACATGCAAAATTCCAGTCTTCTAGCTTTTATAGTTTCCGAGATCTCAGCGTTCATACGGACAGACAGACAGACAAACGGACAGACAGACGGACAGACGGACATGGCTAGATCGACTCGGCTAGTGATCCTAAACAAGAATATATATACTTTATAGGGTCGGAAACGCTTCCTTCTACCTGTTACATACTTTTGCACGAATACAATATACCCTTTTACTCTACGAGTAACGGGTATAAATACAAAAATCTGCCGTTTTACGTACCTTTCCTTTGCCTTTTTCTCTTGATAGTGACGTCACAGAAACATCGATGGTTGAAAAAAAACATCGATGACTTAGAAAAATTTCAAAAACATCGATGCATCGATGTTTTCATCGATGTTGCTGCACCTCTAGTAGAACTTCCTGTCTAGCCTGTCGCCTGCCCAATCCGCATCCACATATCCACAGAACGGTTGACCACACTGCTGATAGTGTAATTTCCAGTCAACAGTCGACGAGAAATATCTCATGACATGCCTTATGCCAGTCATATGTTCAACAGGAGGGTTTTGATTCCGCTGAGCTAACTTCGAAATTGAATGCAGTATGTCTGGCCTTGTTGTAAGTGCTAGCCACATAAGCTCTCCCACTACAGATTGATAAACTGTTGGATCAACTCTTTTGCACTGATCGCTTGTGCAATCTACTTGGAAACCTGCATCCAGAGGAGTCTTCGCCGACTTGCAATCTTCGTTGACATGATTACGCAATAAGTCCTTGATGTATTGCGAGTGTCCCAACGTAATCGCTCCAAGATCGCTTTCTTGTCCGATTTCCATACCCAAAAAATGGTTAAGAGGGCCCTTGTCAACGCATTCAAAAATTTGTGAAATGCTGCTCTTGATCTTCAGCACAATCCTCATGCACTTGACAAGCTATCAGAATGTCGTCAACATATATAAGGATTAGTGAAAGGTTACCTTCTCCACTCTGTTTGTATAAACATGGTTCCCTGTCGCAGGCAACAAATCCCAAATTCAGCAGAACTCCATTCAGCTTCTCGTTCCAGGCCCTTCCTGACTGCTTCAAACATCGCTTTTCTTAGCAACAGCACCTTCTCAGGATTCTTCTTATCAAGATATCCTTCGGGCACCTAAGATGTTATACTGATTTTTGGGACGACCAGGTTTTACCGTCCGGATGATTTTGGGGCGACCAGGTCCTCTAAGCGGCTCCTCTTTTACCTCTACATCCTTCTCTTCGGCACTCTCGTACTGATCTGAGCTGTCGCTGGAGCTGCTGTTCTCGATGGATCCTCCAGATTGACCAAAACTACATCACCTTTGGATGCCGCAGCATGATGCTCGTCAAACAAAACATCACGTTTCTCAACCAGTTGTCGAGCTATTGGGTCGTACAATCAATATATGGCTGCAACCGAGTACCCAACCATAATGTACCCATTGCCTTTGGGTTGAAATTTGCTACCCTTTTTGGGCCTTTATCCAGAGCGACTGCAAGAGATCCAAATACTTTTAGATGCTTCTCACAAGGCTTCTTACCCGTCCACGCTTCCATCGGAGTCATACTCTCCACCGCGCTAGTAGGGGATCGGTTTCGCAGATAAACCGAAGTGTTTATCAAAAAACATCTCCAAGTCCAGCGTGAACCAGAAGGCACCTAGACATCTCCACCAGCGTCCGATTAGCTCTCTCCGCAACTCCATTTTGCTGCAGAGTATACGCTATTGTTAGTTGTCTGGAAATTCCGTGGTAGCTGAGACATTCGTCGAACTGCTTGTTGACAAATTCTCCACCATTATCGCTTCGCAGGAATTTGAGCTTTTTGCCTGTCTGCCGTTCAACCAGGCTCTTGAACTCGATAAACTTTGACAGCACCTCGTTCTTCCCACGCAGAAAATACACAAAAATCCTTCTGGATTTGTCGTCGATGAAGGTCAGAAAATACTTGGAACCTCCCAGAGACTGTGTCGGGAAAGGTGCACAAACATCTGCATGTATCAGTTCCAACAGCTCCTCAGCCCAATTACGTGTTGCCGTTGGGAAAAGCTGAACATGGATTTTGCTGACCATACACTTTTGCAGGTAATACTTGCTGGCAGACAAATATTTTCAATACCGTGAACAATCCCTTTGTTTACCATTTCTTTCATGCTACAGAAAATAATGTGTCCGTACCTCTTGTGTAGCAAAGCACCATCAACGGCTACCATACCAAAACATTTAGTTCGCCCGCCGTCAAATAAATACAAATTACCAATCTTATTGGCTTTCACGATGCATTCTCCATCTTGCACAACCTGGGCTTTCTCCCTATCAAAGAACACCTTCCACCTGTTCTGCACAGCACTGCTCACGGACATAAAATTTCCGGCCATCTTTGAAACGCACAGGGCTGTCTCTATTTTGACGTCACCATTTCCTTCGGCTTGAAGGAAACCAGCATCGGCCAGTCCGATCTGTTCAGTGTGCTTCTTAAATTATTATTATTATTGATGGACGTTGATGCACTTCGAGCAGTACAAGCAAGTGGCCCAACTACACCAAGCACGTGCTTGTTACGCGCGGGGCAAGATACAAGTGAAAATAAAAGGCACAATTAAGAGTAAAGCAAATGAGTTAAAATATTAGTTTTTAATAACGGGATAGAAGTTGAGATGCAAATTAAATGATAATGGTTATAATTATAACATAGAACGCGAAAGGGCTCGTGCAGACAAAAATTTGATGTACATCGTGGCAAATTTAGAAGAATATAATTACGTGATAGTCTAACAGGAATATTGAAAGTTAGGCGGTTTACAAGTTCTGCAGAATCAGTATCACCTCTTATAAGATTTTGCATAATACCAAGCATTGTTCTACGATTTACAAGTGTAGGAACAGTAATCTAGGAACAGTAATCTACTCTGGTAGGAAGGTAGCCTTACGTTTTGATCCCAGTTCAAATTACGAAGGGCAAATAGAAGAAATTTTTTTTGTACCGACTCAATATTGTGGACTCCAAACCGACGAACAGTATTCCATAATAGGACGTACAAGGGAGGTAAATAATAATTTGGTCGTATAAGGGTCATCAAATTCTTTTGACCAACGCTTTATAAACCCAAGAACACTCATGGCTTTGTTAACAGTGGATATTATGTGGCAGTCAAATTTAAGTTTGGGGTCCAAAAGAACACCTAAATCGTTAACTGAATATTTACGATCGAGTGGCGTATTTTCAAGAAAGTAACTGATAAACGTAGGAGTACCCCTATAAAAAGTCATAACGTTGCATTTAAGGTAGTTCAACTTTAAAAGGTTGTATTCACACCATCCATGAAAACAATCAATATCTGACTGTAAGTTAAATCCCGACGCCATATCATTATATGATAAACAAAGCTTAACATCATCAGCATACATTAGTACACGAGAATGTGTTATGATAGAGGGAAGATCGTTGATAAACAAAGTAAACAGCAAATGGCCCAGATGACTTCCCCGAGGCTCAGATGTCACGTAGATCAATTTTGAAACAGCATTCTTGAATATAACCCCCTGAGTCCTACCATTCAAGTAACTTAAAATCCAAATTAATAGATTACCAGGAAACCCAAGCAGATCTAATTTGAATAAAAGAAGAGAGTGATTGACGGAGTCAAAGGCCTTACTAAAATCTGTATATATAAAGTCAGTCCGCATTTTTTTCAAATACTTCTATAATTCTTTGTATCAGCCTTCGCACCCTTTTTACGAAGTGGAATAATAAAGGAGTCCTTCAAGATAGTGGGAAAAACTGATGATGAAATAAACAAATTAAAAAGTTTAAGAATTAGTTTACAAATGGTTGACGCACAAAACTTGAGCATACATCCAGGAAGTCCATCTGGACCGGGAGAATAAGTCGGCGTTGTTGTTGCTACATCTATTAAAAGAGAGGTTTCAGTAATTAAAGGGGAAATAATACAATTGCCCTATTTAAGGGATTAGGGTAGTTAGAATTTGACCAAGTTATCGAATTATAAGTGGTTTGGAAAAACTCTGCAGATAAATCAGCAATTTCAGAATCCTTCGATGCCTCCGTTGAGCTTAGACGTACTGATGAAGGCAATGCCGATGACTTACGCTTGGCATTAACAAAGTTGAACAAATTTTTCGGATTATTTGAAATTTCAAATTTACATCGATTTAGATACATGGAAAAGCAGTGACTGTTAAGAACATTAAAATCCGATCAAGACACTATAAATTTCGAAAAATCGGATGGCTTACCCGATTTTGTATACTTTTTATAAGTATTTGATTTAAGGTTTTCCAGTCTTTGAAACGCATTGGTAAACCAAGGAGGCCTGTTTAGGTTTGAAGGAAACCTATCAGGAACGCATTCATTAAAAAAAGTATTTAACTCTGTATAGAATAGTTCTGTGACACTTTCAATGTCTGTACAATTGTACAAGTCTGTCCAATTATAATGAGAAATCATATCGTTAAGTTTATTATAGTCACATTTACGAAAACATCTCATTTTAGTTGGGGACACTAAAGGAGAGAGGGTATCAGAGCAGGGGAGGCAAATTGTCAATTCCATTGTTTGATGAGCGTCAATTCTACATACCGTAACCTCAGACGGGTCTGAAACAAACACAAGATCTAATTGTCTATTTAAAGAATTTCGTATAAAGCTTACTTGCTGTAACGATAATTCTAAAAGGCCATCTACAAAATCATGAGAGGATAAAGGTATAGCGACAAGTGACAAATGTTGTGAACACAACACATATGGCTTGTCGCGCCACTGTCCAAGCACCAGACTAAGTTTTTTAAGTTGTTGAGGTCACAGGCATGCAGCAGGCTGCTTTGGCGGTTCACCATATTTTTTGATACCATGCGTTGATTGCCGTCTTCACTACTCACAGCACGACACTGGGACTTTATGTGACCCTGCTCACCACACTTAAAGCAAACGATATTTTTTCGCTTTTTCTTCCCATTCCCCTTTGTCTGCGAGTATTGGTATTGTGGCTTCTGTGCTGCGACGAATGCCCTTGAATTATCCACTCGCTCTACTGCTACTCCTTTTCTTTCGCTCTCTTCAACTTAATGGTGAGAACCTCAAACGATGCCAACTTGTCTCGTGTTTCCATTGCCACTACGAAATGCTCAAACTGTTCTGGAAGACTCGACAGCAAAAAGATAGTTCGTAGTTCATCGTTTAGCTCTATTCCAACTCCAGCTAGGCCATTCAGAATTTCTGCAAATTCGCTTATATAGGTAGACATGCTCTGCTCCTGCTCCATTCGTTTGTTGAGTAGTTTCTTGTACAACTGTACCTTCCGTACAGGTCCGCTTGGCTGATGTACCTCCTTTAGCTTCGTCCATGCCTCCACCGAAGTCCAAGAATTTTTGATGTAGGTCAATTGAGATGTCTTTACACTCAATGTAATTGTTGCAAGCGCCTTATTGTCCAAGGCTAGCCAATTCACTCTCATCTGGAATATTCGATTCCGTTAGTTCTCCAGAAGTAACACTCCACAGACCGGAATGCACCAATACATTTCTCATCTGTATTTTCCAGGTGTCATAGTTCTTCTCCTCTATCTTGTCGATTTGATAAAGAGCACTCATTGTTCTTAATCCTGAGTCACACACCGCACAATTATCTTTAAAACGTCTTTAATTACATTTATGCCTGGGCCCATAACCTATTGAGCGGAAAATTTGAATACAGAGATAAACACCGTGTGTATGCTGCGGAATTTTATTTGCGACTGACGCTTGATAAGTGAAGAAGAAACAAATTGATATACATATTTGGCTTACACCTAATTCGTTAAAGCGAGAGGAATATAGGAGCCCCGCGATCTGTACTTATACATACACTAGCGTGCATTGCCTTATAAGGAAAATATAAGGGTCTTCATTTTCTACAGAAGATACCTAGATCGGATTGTAAGGCTAAATGGCGGATAAATAATTGATCGACAAAGGTGCTGAAAATGTGGAGTAATGATTTTTTCAAAAAGCTGAAAACTTAGTGTTCGTATGGGGGCGATCCTTCCACAAAAGAAGCGAAAAGTGCCTGCGTTGCGTGACGGAAATCAGGAGCCGCTCGGCCGACGCAATTTCAGGAGCTGTCAAGAGATCCTCAAACGGGGACATGAGTTTTCGCGAACGCTGGATGAACCGATGAGCGTAAGCGAGGACTCGCAACGCCTTGTCGAGTGTGGAAAAACGCTCCAGAATGTCTTCAGGGGGGGCCTTCGCAACATGGACCTTGACTGCTCGCTTCTCGAGTTCAGTCGCAGGGGGTTCATTGCCTTGAGTGGGCCACTCGCAGCGAGGCCACTGCAGCCAGGCGGGACCATGCCACAACAGCTGGCTGTCCGCAAGGTCTTGAAGCGCCACCCCCCGGCTAGCGAGATCTGCCGGGTTATGCTCGGAGCGGACGTGTGCCCATTTCTCCACCTCGGTAAGCTGGGTAATCTTGGTCACACGATTTGCCACGAACGTTGTCCATTGGCACGCTGGCTTATGCAACCAGGCGAGAACAATCGTAGAGTCCGTCCAACAGTGCAGGGCGGACGCCTGCCCGGGCATCTTCGGAAGAACGGCGTTGGCCATTTCGGACAATAACAAGGCTCCGCACAACTCGAGCCGCGGGAGTGACACCGTTTTTACCGGGGCCACCCGTGTCTTTGCCGTGAGCAAGTTCACCATTACCGCGGACCCAGCCTCAACTCGGACGTAGAGGGCTGCGCCGTACGCCTTCTGCGAGGCGTCGCAGAACCCATGATGCTCAATTTTCCAATGTGGTCGGAAAGCGACCCATCGGGGAATGTGGATCTGATCAAGAGCGGAGTAATTTTCCAGGAAGTCAACCCATCTTTGGCAAAAATCTCGAGGGAGGGCCTCGTCCCATCCTAGATTTTGGAGCCAAATGTCCTGCATGAACATCTTTGCCCGGACTATGAAGGGGGCGAGCCAACCCGCGGGATCAAATAGTTTGGCGATTTGGGATAGGACTTGACGCTTTGTGAACGTTGAAGACAAGGTCAATTCGGGCGGAATGAAGAAAAACTCGTCTGACGTCGCCTTCCACCGCACTCCGAGA
The DNA here is from genome assembly GCA_018153365.1 of Drosophila fuyamai. Classification (NCBI taxonomy): domain Eukaryota; kingdom Metazoa; phylum Arthropoda; class Insecta; order Diptera; family Drosophilidae; genus Drosophila; species Drosophila fuyamai. Next base: position 703,290 of record JAECXW010000592.1, on the reverse strand, counting down.
GTTTTAGCCGTGCTCTCAGCGTCGATTTCAAGGAAGTCCGCGCGAAGGAGATGGTCACTCTGGATGTTGGCCAAAATCGCCTTGCTATTGGATGTCCATTTTCTAAGGGGGAATCCTGCTGAATCCAGGGCTTCCTGGAGCTCGCGGATAGCCGCTTGCGCTTCGGTTTTGGAGTCTGCCCCCGCGAGTACGTCGTCGACGTACATGAACTGTCGGATAATCCGACTCGCCTGCGGATACCTCGACTCTTCGTCGTCGGCGAGCTGTTGCAGGACACGGATCGCTAGGAACGGGGCACAATTGACCCCGAAGGTGACTGTTTTCAACTCGTAGTCGCGGATTTCCCCATCGGAATTGCGGAATAGAATGCGCTGCAAAGGAGTATGCTGGGGGTCTACCCAAATTTGCCGATACATCTTCTCGATGTCGGCGTTGAAAACGAACCTAAAGTACCGCCACTTCAGGATTTGAATCGTGAGGTCGGATTGTAAGACCGGGCCCGCGTAAAGTATGTCATTCAGACTGGTCCCGTTTGCGGAAGGGCTAGAGGCGTTGAAAACCACCCGCACTTTAGTGGTTGTGCTCTCGGGCTTAAGAACGGCGTGATGTGGAAGGTAGTACGTGGCGGAACTGCTCGTCAAAGGGACCTCGGCCATGTGACCTAAGTCGAGGTATTCTTGGATTACAGAGTCATACCGGGCCTTCAGGGGAGGATCTCTTTTTAGGCGCTGCTCGTTACGCAGAAATTGAGCCAGAGCAAAGGATCGTGAAGATGCGAGCTCGGAACCATTATGCTCGGGATCGCGCAAGGGGAGCATCACAACGTATTTGCCACGATTGTCCCTTCTTGTAGTCTGGACAAAATTGTGTTCGCAGACGGAATCAGACTCGGGGACTATCTGTGTGGGCACTTCCTCCACCTCCCAGAATTTGGCAAGGAGATGATCTAACGAGTCGTCGAGTCCGCAGGTAACTGGAGTGGAGAAGGCGGACAAATTGCGTGGGGCCGCTGGAGATATGGGGCCTGTCAACACCCATCCAAAAATGGTTTCCTGGCCGAGAAGTGAACCGCAAATGTTAGCCCTGGCGTTGCCGAGGAGGATGGACGGAAGAATATCGGCTCCTATCAAGACATCGATTTGGGAGCTCTCGAAGAACTTGGGATCTGCAAGGGGGATGTCAGGAATTCCCTTAAGAAGATCTCGAGGGACTGGATACGAAGGCAGATTCCCGGCCAGCTGCGGAAGAACGTAAGCTGAAGTTTCTAAATGCAGCCCGGGTCTGGAAGGCGATCGAATAGAAAAATGACAGAGTTTCGTGGACTGAGCGGCAACGGTTTGATTAAGACCAGAGACTTGGGCCTGGATAGTCTTGAATGGAAGTTTGACGAGGTTGAAAAGTCTCTCCGTAATAAAGGTTGCCTCGGAACCAGAGTCGATTAGGGCACGCGCCTGGAAATTGCACCCTAAATGGCAAATGTTAATGAGGGCTGTGCCTAGTAAGACGGCTGCACATCAGAATGATCCTCTGTGGGGCTCGTGCCTCTCGTAGTAGGCGCGGGTCGAGACCTGGATGGCGCAGACGGACTTGGAGCGGCCGCGAATGGATTACCGCGGTGCAGGAGGGTGTGATGACGGCTGTCGCACGTGAAGCAGCTATGGGCACTAGTGCAATCCCGTTGCAAGTGCCCTCGTGCAAAACAGTTCAAACAAAGCTGCTTTTTCTTAATGTAGTCGGAGCGACCATTTACATCCATCTCAAGGAAGCGCGGACATAAGCGAACAGGATGATTCTCTCTGGAGCAGAGATCGCACCCTCTTGGGGCTGGAGTCACTCTGGCCTCGTAAGAATTAAGCCTACGCGCTGGGGCGCTCGCAGGTGTCGACCTTGGCGGAACCTGACCCGAACTGCTAGGCCTTATGTCATCGATAGCCTCCAGAGTGCGATGACGCTCTGTCAGGAACGAGTCTAACTCATTCCATGTTGGAATCTCAGCCTTGTTGTGAATGGATTGCTCCCACATTGAAAGCGTGATTTTGGGAAGCTTTAAGGAAACCATGTAAACCAGGAGACAATCCCAAGTCTCGACTTGAATAGAGGACATCTCTAAGGCTGTCAGGCAACTTTGGATTGTCCCTTGCAGCTCCTTCAGAGCGGCTCCGGACTCTTGGGGTACTGCCTGGATGTTGAAGAGGATTTTTAGCTGGCTATTGACTAATAACCGCCGATTTTCGAAGCGGTCGGTGAGGCTTCGCCACGCGGAGATAAACCCTTCGTTGGTCAGCGGGGCTTTGGAAACAATGGCGTGCGCATCGCCACTTGTTTTGGATAATGGGTGGAACAACTTCTCCACCGGTGTAAGACGAGAGTTGTGTATGTATATCGCGGTAAAAAGATCTCTGAAGGTGGGCCACCGCAGGTAATCACCAGCGAAAACTTCGGTGTCGACTGGTGGCAAACGACAGCCCGTAGACGGCGGTGTTGGAACACTGACAGCAGCCTGAATGGGCTGGGAGGCGGCCTTGTCTATTATGTCCTGTAGTTGGACCAAACATCTCGAATATACGGAGTAGCAGTAACTGTACTTGGATTCAAGCACTGTCGAGGTGGCAGAACTGTCGGTGGACGCGGAAAGAAGATCGGAGCAACTTTCATAGCTCTTCTCCACCTTTTCCCACAAGGCCCGGATTTGGTCCCGATGGAATGGCACATGCCAGGGGAAAGTCGTTCTGGTTCAGCGGCGCTCGGAGTATGAATATCCGCTTGAAATTGGCTAACCCGCTCTATTGTGGCAATAAACTTTTTGAGGGCGATGTCTATCGCAGTTTGAGCCATCTTGGACACCGACCGAGAAAGCCTTGACGGGGGACCGGAGATAGTCTCGACGGACTCGTCGCTTTTTGCCCTTGGAATGGCTATGGCCGCCTTTGGTGTTAATTGAGACGGCCGCGGAGACGCGGTTTGGGACCTGTCCAAACGGATAGATGGGATCGACCTCGGTTTCTTGTCGTCTCCCGTGGGCATTCTTGGACTCGAACTTTGCGGATCAGCTCTTGTCGACTGACCTGAGCAAGGGGCGTCTCGTTCAGAACGTGAGGATATTCACCGTTAAGCTCTCGGCGCGATCTGAGTCGCCAAGGAGTTGGTCGTCGCTGCCAATGAACGCACGCAAAAGAAAAGAAAGCCCCAGAGAACGGTCACACTGTTAATTTGTGCGGAGTAGAAAGCACAGTGCCATAAACAACGGGAAGAATCGGAAGAAAATATTTGGAAATCGATGAAACTGTATTGATTGTTTATATATTTGTATATCTTGTTACTCCCTTTGTTGACTTCTGTTTTTTTTTATTCTAATTTTTCCCTTAGTTAGTGTTGCCAAATAATTTTATTGTATTAAGGTTTTTATTTATTATTTTGGAATTTGGAAAATATCTTTGATTGCAAAAAAAAATCCGGAAAACCGCAATAAAAAATAAATTAATTAATCCATTAAATAAATTAATTACTTTGCCGGAAATAATTAAATAATATTTATAATTAAATAGTAATTATAATTATGAATTAATAATTTGTATATTTAAATAATAATTATAATTATAAATACTTATTTTTTCGGAGCCGGAATGGTGGAATTAAAAAACCTTGGCTTTGGTTCGGGAGAAGCGTTCACTGGGTTACGCCGGTCGGCAGAGCAGTGCATGCGTGCGGGCGCGGTAGAGAGAGAGAAGAAAAAAAACAGCAACAATAACAACTCGGCCGCTGCGGTGGTTAATGCGGCAATTTGGCGAAAAAACAATCACGGTCGCACCCGTGTGGATTTGAATTTATTTTATTTTATGTTCCTGTATGTGGAGGCAGAAAATATATTTATGTAGATATGGGCATGCATGCGTTTATGGATATGTGTATGTTCCTGTATGTGGAGGCAGAAAATAGTTCTATGTAGGTATGGGCAGGCATGCGTTTATGTGTAAGTGTATATCGGTACAGTAGAGCGTCGAAGAGTGGACTGTATTTGAAGTGACGGAACAAATAAAATTATGTGGAGAGAAAAAAAACACAAGGCAAAAAAATATCTCGACAGCGGCGGATTGTACGGCGAACAGGGAAACTCCCGAAATTACTTCACACCGAGTGGCTGATATTAGTTATGCCTTTTTATTTTCCACCACACAATTTCACTTTTTGTCGTATTTTTTTGGAGGCAGAATTGCACTGCACTATGTACACAAGTTGTCACGCGCGTGTATGTGTATGTCTGGATGCACATATGTATGCCTTGACCGTTGGCAAGTTGATGTACAACGGGGAACGAAAGGAAAACGGCAAGGAGTATGGCGACGCACACAAAGCGGAGACGGATAGAAAATTTTTTGGAATTGCAGGAATGTTAAATCTCTCGACTGCCGTTGTGTCGGGAAAACTCGGACGTGGAGTTGACACGAAAAAAAATCTTACTGCAGTGTGAACGAAATTTAATGTTCGAACCACTGCTAAAGACCGGCAGCGAGAGGGAGTCGGAAAATGCTCGTACTTATCTTTTTGCGGAAGAAATCACAGGAGCTGCTGGTCGAATGGATATCCTTATCCGGCTCGAAGGACCAAATGTTCGTATGGGGGCGATCCTTCCACAAAAGAAGCGAATTAGAAGCACAAAAATTCCCACGGCGCAAACGCAAAGGGGTTGACGAAGATGAGAAGTCGGGGGCGTCGTGGTATATTTCCGTGTTGTTTATTCAGCGTTATACATGAGACTAATTAAAACTTAAAACTAAAACCGCGCTCCCGCCCGGTTTACTCCGTTCAAGCGAGAGCGGGAGATCGGCAGCGGCCATCCGAGGAGTTTGGATGCGAAACCCGAAGTTCGCACTCTGGAGCGCGGACGTTGTGAGAGGCGAGCGAGGGAGCGCAAGAGGGGCGAGAGCGAAAGCTCGGAGAGCTCAGTGACCAGCGCCAATGCAGTGGGCCACTGACCTAAACACTTAGATATACCTCTATAGCTACTGGCTTCTAACTTGTTACCTTTTTTTTGAAGAAGAATAACAAATGATTCCTTCCAAATATTTGAAAATTGGGAAGTTCCTAGAGATAAGGTAAACAACTTGTGAAGAGGTTTGCACAGGGCCTTAGCAATATACCTAAGCACGCCCCACGCAATGAATGCGCGTAGTAACGGCACTGAGGGAAAAGAGAGTTTAGAGAATACAGCTGGAGAGAGTTTGGAGAGAACGAGAACAGAGTTTGGAGAATACAGCTGGAGAGAGTTTTGAGAGAACGGGGAGATAGTTTGGAGAATACGAGGACAGAGAGTTTAGAGAGTACGAGAAGAGAGAGTTTAGAGAGAAGGGATTACGGTAGATGACGGCGGACTTTGGATCCTAGTATAGTGCCGTGCGCACCGATGAAAAATGAGAAACCGAGGATTAACGGTACCAAGAGTCCTATATAAGCGGGTCCAGCTCTGGAATCTGGATCAGTCGATCACAAGGAGTCAATCCGTCAAGATCAGTAAACAAGCAGTAGATCAGAGCAGAGACATGCCGAGACAACAAGGAGCAAGATCGCAACATCAAGACGTTCGGGACTTAGAGTTAATGTCTTTGAGCTGAGAAACAGGTAGTTAAGGACCTCTTAAGGCATCACGCGGCTAAGTCTAAGCGCTTTGTTTTAACTCTTGTCGCGATTTGAGCTTGGCGTATTGCGACTAGCCAAGAAGGACGTGCGTCTGAACCACAGGTGCCTCGAGAGGCGTGTGCGTCGAGTCCTATAAAGGCAGCTGACCGAATCCCGAGAGCCAAAGATACGCTGCACCTAGTCCTGCGAGAGCACGAATACATCGGGGACACAAGGAAAGACGAGCAGTCATCGCAGGTCCAGCGGCAAACAGGCCGTACTCCAAAGTAGTCAGTCTACGGCTAAGAGGCGAGGGCGGAAGCGTTCGTCGTGAACCTAGCGACTGCATAGGCGGTCTTCTGGCGTACGCCTGAACCGTGAAGTAGAAACTGTGTAGGCGTCTGGTGTGACCGGCCGGGAGAGATCCAGGGACAGCAGGTTGTGGCTGTGAAAGGCGTATGCTTTGAGAACCCAGTCTGGGAACGGTAACGCATCCCTAGACCCTCACAGCCCCGAAGCCAAAGACAACGAAGGCGTTCCAGAGCAGCGAGCAACGAGGCAGAGGAGAGCGACGGTTGAGCAATCACAACTCATCGGAAAAGGCGTTGACACACCAATTTGTCACCATTAGTCCCGGGCCGAGGGCCAAGTCGGCGAATAAAAATCCTAGTAAAAACATCCTAATATTCTGTGCGTTCTCAATCGACAGTCGGCGGTCTGGTTTATATAAATTTGGTGGGACGAACCACTCACATCTTCTGAGCTAGCCGCACGATACTCGTAGCGAGCAGACCGTAAAAATCTGTTCGTTATATCTGGCGCCCAAAACGTGATTGTCCAGACGGTGAGATTCAGCATCTAAACAGAAACGAGGAAAGGATGAATATATCTCCTCAAGAAAGATGATTTCGCAAAAATAGCAGCCAAGTTGGGCATCATTTTGGAAGATAGAGGGGATAACATGCACCCTCAGAGAAGTACGACAACAAGCCAGGCCCAACCGTCAAATTGCTGAACCCTGACGCCGAGGAGCTCATAGCAAGCCTTGGAGTGGTCAGCATGAAGGAAGCTGGCAGGAGTCAAAACAGAAGCCAAGAGAGAAAATCAGGGCAGCAAAAACCTAGCACACCAGATTACGCAAAAATCTCAAAGCAAGTGAGAGAATGGTTGTTCAAATTCGATGGCACAGAGAAGCCACTGGAATTCCTAGAACAGGTGAAGTGGTCCGCAAACACGTACGGTCTGAACCTGAATATGATCCTATGTGCAATGCCAGACTTATTGCAAGGCAATGCACTGAAATGGTTTATTCCAATCAAACACTGGAGAATATGGGGAGAGTTCAGCGAGAGTTTTTAAACATACTTTCTGCCGAGAGGTTTCTTCTCGAAGCTGGCAGACAAGGTAAAACAGCGTAATCAGGGCTTCAGGGAAACGTTCGAAGACTATATGGTGGACATGCAGACGTTGATGAGGCCAACTGCACACCAGACCTGAGAATTTCATTGACAACATACAAGGTGGATGATCTGGACACATTAATGATGACGAGTACGAAAAACTGTACAAAGAGCGAGAAGAGTTCATTCACAAGCACAAGTTTTCACGAAACAAAACAACAGCACCACCACAAACTACATGAGATGTGAAGACAGCACTGTAAACCAAACACCGTGTTTTGGCCAGTGGACACCGGCCAATGTAACACAACATAGACAGTCAATGAAGGCCACCAACCACCACTAAGATGCCAAGAGCCTTTAATGCACAAGCCCACATAATGAACCCACAGAAGGCATGTCGCCATTGTGGAGGGCACGAACACTGGGCACGAGGATGCAGAAACCAAAGATTACTGTTCTGCTGGGTGTGCGGCAAGGTTGGCGTCAGGAGCGTAGAGTGCTGGCACAAAGCGGCAAATGGGCAGCGATCCCAGTCGCAGATAGGCGTACAGGGGTCGCGGAGGCACTTTGCTTCAAACTAACTGGCAAACTGATCGAGGAAGAGCAGCAGTTATCCGCGTCCGTTAAAATTGGAGATGTCGCATAAAAGGCCACAATTGACACGGGAGCCACGTCAATCTTCATTAACGATGGTGGATACTCTGGCTGACAAGGAAGGATCACAATGACAAGACGGCAAGTTAGGTTGGCAGCAGAATAAGCTCACAGCTCGAGTTCACGGTGGAGTTTGGAAACAAACAATTGGAGATGAATCTGCTAATACTTCCAGGAGTAGTGGATGAACTAGTGCTGGGATGGAATTTCCTCCCAGAAGTCGCGGCCGAAATAAAATGTACCGGGAATGAATTGCAAATACCTGCAAGAAAACGGCACAATGGATGTCTAGAAGAAAGGCTGTCGGTGGATGTAGATTCACACGGAAGTGATGAAGTGTACATTGAGAAATTCCTCGACAAACAGCTAGCAGAATTCCGCACCATGTCAGGAACATCTACACTGGCCGAGCACCAAATCACTATGAAAGACGACAAGCCAATCAAACAGAAATATTATTCAAAGAACCCAAGAGACTAAGGAGAGATCAACGCAAAGGAGGGAGAGCTTTTACAAATGGGATTCATAGAACATTGAAGAAGTAAGTAAAGTAATACCTTTCGGACTACACTCAGCATCGGCCACGTTCCAAAGGACTCTCGATCAGGTAATTGGCCCGAAGATGACACCATATGCGTTTGCATGTCAAGATGATTATTGTGACGCCTCAAGGAAGCAAACTTAAGAATAAACGCCGATAAATGCAAATTCTTCAAGCAAGAGCTGCTTTACCTCGGACACAGCGTTACTAGCGAAGGGATAGACACAGATTTCGAAAAAGTAGAACTAGAGCCACCGTTGACGGTACGCGAACTACGACAATACCTAGGCGTAGCTTCATGGTACCGACAATTTGTGCCAGATTTTGCGCTTATATTAAATCCACTAAATGATTTACTACGAAAATTCACAAAGTGGATATGGACGCCGGTACACCAGCAGGCTTTCGAAGAAGTAAAGGCACGATTAGTGGCCGATCCTGTGCTGGAATGCCCGGATTTCGAGACAAGATTAATCTTGCAGACGTACGCCAGTGTTTATGGTTTAGGTGCGATCCTGACACAAGAAATAGAGGATGGTGAGGGGAGGGGACAGCTAAATGTGGTGGCAGACACCCTATCTCGACAACCATTACCAGACACTCTTAGAGGCATCAGGAACGCATTCATTAAAAAAAGTATTTAACTCTGTATAGAATAGTTCTGTGACACTTTCAATGTCTGTACAATTGTACAAGTCTGTCCAATTATAATGAGAAATCATATCGTTAAGTTTATTATAGTCACATTTACGAAAACATCTCATTTTAGTTGGGGACACTAAAGGAGAGAGGGTATCAGAGCAGGGGAGGCAAATTGTCAATTCCATTGTTTGATGAGCGTCAATTCTACATACCGTAACCTCAGACGGGTCTGAAACAAACACAAGATCTAATTGTCTATTTAAAGAATTTCGTATAAAGCTTACTTGCTGTAACGATAATTCTAAAAGGCCATCTACAAAATCATGAGAGGATAAAGGTATAGCGACAAGTGACAAATGTTGTGAACACAACACATATGGCTTGTCGCGCCACTGTCCAAGCACCAGACTAAGTTTTTTAAGTTGTTGAGGTCACAGGCATGCAGCAGGCTGCTTTGGCGGTTCACCATATTTTTTGATACCATGCGTTGATTGCCGTCTTCACTACTCACAGCACGACACTGGGACTTTATGTGACCCTGCTCACCACACTTAAAGCAAACGATATTTTTTCGCTTTTTCTTCCCATTCTCCTTTGTCTGCGAGTATTGGTATTGTGGCTTCTGTGCTGCGACGAATGCCCTTGAATTATCCACTCGCTCTACTGCTACTCCTTTTTTTTCACTCTCTTCAACTTAATGGTGAGAACCTCAAACGATGGCAACTTGTCTCGTGTTTCCATTGCCACTACGAAATGCTCAAACTGTTCTGGAAGACTCGACAGCAAAAAGATAGTTCGTAGTTCATCGTTTAGCTCTATTCCAACTCCAGCTAGGCCATTCAGAATTTCTGCAAATTCGCTTATATAGGTAGACATGCTCTGCTCCTGCTCCATCCGTTTGTTGAGTAGTTTCTTGTACAACTGTACCTTCCGTACAGGTCCGCTTGGCTGATGTACCTCCTTTAGCTTCGTCCATGCCTCCACCGAAGTCCAAGAATTTTTGATGTAGGTCAATTGAGATGTCTTTACACTCAATGTAATTGTTGCAAGCGCCTTATTGTCCAAGGCTAGCCAATTCACTCTCATCTGGAATATTCGATTCCGTTAGTTCTCCAGAAGTAACACTCCACAGACCGGAATGCACCAATACATTTCTCATCTGTATTTTCCAGGTGTCATAGTTCTTCTCCTCTATCTTGTCGATTTGATAAAGAGCACTCATTGTTCTTAATCCTGAGTCACACACCGCACAATTATCTTTAAAACGTCTTTAATTACATTTATGCCTGGGCCCATAACCTATTGAGCGGAAAATTTGAATACAGAGATAAACACCGTGTGTATGCTGCGGAATTTTATTTGCGACTGACGCTTGATAAGTGAAGAAGAAACAAATTGATATACATATTTGGCTTACACCTAATTCGTTAAAGCGAGAGGAATATAGGAGCCCCGCGATCTGTACTTATACATACACTAGCGTGCATTGCCTTATAAGGAAAATATACAGGGTCTTTATTTTCTACAGAAGATACCTAGATCGGATTGTAAGGCTAAATGGCGGATAAATAATTGATCGACAAAGGTGCTGCAAATGTGGAGTAATGATTTTTTCAAAAAGCTGAAAACTTAGATATACCTTTATAGCTACTGGCTTCTAACTTGTTACCTTTTTTTTTTGAAGAAGAATAACAAATGATTCCTTCCAATTATTTGAAAATTGGGAAGTTCCTAGAGATAAGGTAAACAACTTGTGAAGAGGTTTGCACAGGGCCTTAGCAATATACCTAAGCACGCCCCACGCAATGAATGCGCGTAGTAACGGCACTGAGGGAAAAGAGAGTTTAGAGAATACAGCTGGAGAGAGTTTGGAGAGAACGAGAACAGAGTTTGGAGAATACAGCTGGAGAGAGTTTTGAGAGAACGGGGAGATAGTTTGGAGAATACGAGGACAGAGAGTTTAGAGAGTACGAGAAGAGAGAGTTTAGAGAGAAGGGATTACGGTAGATGACGGCGGACTTTGGATCCTAGTATAGTGCCGTGCGCACCGATGAAAAATGAAAAACCGAGGATTAACGGTACCAAGAGTCCTATATAAGCGGGTCCAGCTCTGGAATCTGGATCAGTCGATCACAAGAAGTCAATCCGTCAAGATCAATAAACAAGCAGTAGATCAGTGAACAACACAGGAGCAAGCAGAGACATGCCGAGACAACAAGGAGCAAGATCGCAACATCAAGACGTTCGGGACTTAGAGTTAATGTCTTTGAGCTGAGAAACAGGTAGTTAAGGACCTCTTAAGGCATCACGCGGCTAAGTCTAAGCGCTTTGTTTCAACTCTTGTCGCAATTTGAGCTTGGCGTATTGCGACTAGCCAAGAAGGACGTGCGTCTGAACCACGGGTGCCTCGAGAGGCGTGTGCGTCGAGTCCTATAAAGGCAGCTGACCGAATCCCGAGAGCCAAAGATACGCTGCACCTAGTCCTGCGAGAGCACGAAGACATCGGGGACACAAGGAAAGACGAGCAGTCATCGCAGGTCCAGCGGCAAACAAGCCGTACTCCAAAGTAGTCAGTCTACGGCTAAGAGGCGAGGGCGGAAGCGTTCGTCGTGAACCTAGCGACTGCATAGGCGGTCTTCCGGCGTACGCCTGAACCGTGAAGTAGAAACTGTGTAGGCGTCTGGTGTGACCGGCCGGGAGAGATCCAGGGACAGCAGGTTGTGGCTGTGAAAGGCGTATGCTTTGAGAACCCAGTCTGGGAACGGTAACGCATCCCTAGACCCTCACAGCCCCGAAGCCAAAGACAACGAAGGCGTTCCAGAGCAGCGAGCAACGAGGCAGAGGAGAGCGACGGTTGAGCAATCACAACTCATCGGAAAAGGCGTTGACACACCAATTTGTCACCATTAGTCCCGGGCCGAGGGCCAAGTCGGCGAATAAAAATCCTAGTAAAAACATCCTAACATTCTGTGCGTTCTCAATCGACAGTCGGCGGTCTGGTTTATATAAATTTGGTGGGACGAACCACTCACATCTTCTGAGCTAGCCGCACGATACTCGTAGCGAGCAGACCGTAAAAATCTGTTCGTTATATCTGGCGCCCAAAACGTGATTGTCCAGACGGTGAGATTCAGCATCTAAACAGAAACGAGGAAAGGATGGATATATCTCCTCAAGAAAGAGGATTTCGCAAAAATAGCAGCCAAGTTGGGCATCATTTTGGAAGATAGAGGGGATAACATGCACCCTCAGAGAAGTACGACAACAAGCCAGGCCCAACCGTCAAATTGCTGAACCCTGACGCCGAGGAGCTCATAGCAAGCCTTGGAGTGGACAGCATGAAGGAAGCTGGCAGGAGTCAAAACAGAAGCCAAGAGAGAAAATCAGGGCAGCAAAAACCTAGCACACCAGATCACGCAAAAATCTCAAAGCAAGTGAGAGAATGGTTGTTCAAATTCGATGGCACAGAGAAGCCACTGGAATTCCTAGAACAGGTGAAGTGGTCCGCAAACACGTACGGTCTGAACCTGAATATGATCCTACGTGCAATGCCAGACTTATTGCAAGGCAATGCACTGAAATGGTTTATTCCAATCAAACACTGGAGAATATGGGGAGAGTTCAGCGAGAGTTTTTAAACATACTTTCTGCCGAGAGGTTTCTTCTCGAAGCTGGCAGACAAGGTAAAACAGCGTAATCAGGGCTTCAGGGAAACGTTCGAAGACTATATGGTGGACATGCAGACGTTGATGAGGCCAACTGCACACCAGACCTGAGAATTTAATTGAGAACATACAAGGTGGATGATCTGGACACATTAATGATGGCTGACGAGTACGAAAAACTGTACAAAGAGCGAGAAGAGTTCATTCACAAGCACAAGTTTTCACGAAACAAAACAACAGCACCACCACAAACTACATGAGATGTGAAGACAGCACTGTAAACCAAACACCGTGTTTTGGCCAGTGGACACCGGCCAATGTAACACAACATAGACAGTCAATGAAGGCCACCAACCACCACTAAGATGCCAAGAGCCTTTAATGCACAAGCCCACATAATGAACCCACAGAAGGCATGTCGCCATTGTGGAGGGCACGAACACTGGGCACGAGGATGCAGAAACCAAAGATTACTGTTCTGCTGGGTGTGCGGCAAGGTTGGCGTCAGGAGCGTAGAGTGCTGGCACAAAGCGGCAAATGGGCAGCGATCCCAGTCGCAGATAGGCGTACAGGGGTCGCGGAGGCACTTTGCTTCAAACTAACTGGCAAACTGATCGAGGAAGAGCAGCAGTTATCCGCGTCCGTTAAAATTGGAGATGTCGCATAAAAGGCCACAATTGACACGGGAGCCACGTCAATCTTCATTAACGATGGTGGATACTCTGGCTGACAAGGAAGGATCACAATGACAAGACGGCAAGTTAGGTTGGCAGCAGAATAAGCTCACAGCTCGAGTTCACGGTGGAGTTTGGAAACAAACAATTGGAGATGAATCTGCTAATACTTCCAGGAGTAGTGGATGAACTAGTGCTGGGATGGAATTTCCTCCCAGAAGTCGCGGCCGAAATAAAATGTACCGGGAATGAATTGCAAATACCTGCAAGAAAACGGCACAATGGATGTCTAGAAGAAAGGCTGTCGGTGGATGTAGATTCACACGGAAGTGATGAAGTGTACATTGAGAAATTCCTCGACAAACAGCTAGCAGAATTCCGCACCATGTCAGGAACATCTACACTGGCCGAGCACCAAATCACTATGAAAGACGACAAGCCAATCAAACAGAAATATTATTCAAAGAACCCAAGAGACTAAGGAGAGATCAACGCAAAGGAGGGAGAGCTTTTACAAATGGGATTCATAGAACATTGAAGAAGTAAGTAAAGTAATACCTTTCGGACTACACTCAGCATCGGCCACGTTCCAAAGGACTCTCGATCAGGTAATTGGCCCGAAGATGACACCATATGCGTTTGCATGTCAAGATGATTATTGTGACGCCTCAGGGAAGCAAACTTAAGAATAAACGCCGATAAATGCAAATTCTTCAAGCAAGAGCTGCTTTACCTCGGACACAGCGTTACTAGCGAAGGGATAGACACAGATTTCGAAAAAGTAGAACTAGAGCCACCGTTGACGGTACGCGAACTACGACAATACCTAGGCGTAGCTTCATGGTACCGACAATTTGTGCCAGATTTTGCGCTTATATTAAATCCACTAAATGATTTACTACGAAAATTCACAAAGTGGATATGGACGCCGGTACACCAGCAGGCTTTCGAAGAAGTAAAGGCACGATTAGTGGCCGATCCTGTGCTGGAATGCCCGGATTTCGAGACAAGATTAATCTTGCAGACGTACGCCAGTGTTTATGGTTTAGGTGCGATCCTGACACAAGAAATAGAGGATGGTGAAAACGTAATATCATACTCAAGCCGGACCCTAGACGGCGCGGAGAATATTTACTACAACAGAAAAAGAATGCTTGGCAATCTTGTGGGCAATCAGAAATCTGAGACGCTACTTGGAAGGATATCATTTTAAAGTGATAACAGACCACATGGCTTTAAAGTGATTAAACAGCATAGAAAGCCCTCCGGAAGGGTAGGAAGCTTGGAGCTGTAAGAGTACGACTTCGAGATTGCATTCAGGAGGGGACAGCTAAATGTGGTGGCAGACACCTTATCTCGACAACCATTACCAGACACTCTTAGAGGCATGAAAGACACATCGATATAATCAACCAGTGGCTGCAGATGAAAGATAAAAGCCCAACCACAAAAATATCCAGACTACGTAATGGAAGGCGAGTCACTCTATAGGGACATTTCTCACAGAGCGGGCAACGAATATGACGTGGCTTGGAAACTGTGCGTTGCACAAGGTCTAAGACAAGCCGTACTACAAGAAAACCATGACTCCCCATCCGCTGAGCACGTTAGGAGTGGAAGAACAGTACTACTGGCCAGAAATGCACAGAGACGCCAGGACCCATGTACACAAGTGTGAAGTGTGCCTGAAATACAAGCCCAATCAGGGCCACCACCGAAAGGGATTTTGGTGGAGGAGACATTATTTCTGCAAAACCAACATGAGCCGGTTGTCCGGACTCAGTAGTCCCTTGTGGTGGGGAAGCTACGTTTTGAGAGATAGATGGATCCGCTATTTGTGAAACCACTACGGACAAATCGGATTTCTTAGAAGTCCCTGTTTGCACGCATTCTACCACGGATTGTTCGGATACCGAATCTTTTTTAGCTAATCTTAGCAAAATTTGAGGATTTGCTGCAATCAGCTGCTGATCCGTCGGAATGCTCTGTTGCTGGGTGTTTCCCCTTTGCTGCTAACCACCAGCGGCTTTATTGCGCTTAGGGGAATCTTTTAATAGCTTACAACTTTTAACATGCGAAACAGCTAATCAGCCCCATCAAGCCACCTTCAGTTCAACTCGTTCGCAACCTCGACACAAGCGTCACAACAAACTGCAGATTGCATTTTTTCCACAAACAGACCAAATTATTGTTACTCATTCTATTTATTTGAACCACTGTACCAAGAAAACTTGAAATTTATAAGCGAGCAGTTATAAGTACCGCAGGAGCGACGAACCTTGTGAGGAGTTAAAAAACTCCACACAAAATAAGGCAAAAATAACTGCATGGAAAACCTACCAGTGGCTACTTACGCAACTACTTCGCGTAGTAACGGCAACGCAGGAAAAGAGAGTTTGGAGAAAGCAGTTGGAGAGTACAAGGAGAGAAAGTACAGAGTACGAACCCAAAGAGAGTTTGGAGAGATTGGGAGAGACGGAGCGGAGAGAGGCGCCAGAGCGAGACGGCACTAGTCAGAGCGAGAGTCCAGAGAGCGCAGGCGTGCCGTGAGCAAGGAAGGAACGGTACAGCGCTGCACTTTGGACTTCAGTGTGGTGCCGTGTGCAGAGGGCGAAAGGTCAAACGGTAAAACCGTGGACTTTGGACCTTGAAGTGGAGAGAAGAAAAGGAATGGCCGAGGATTAACGGGACCCGGAGGCCTATATAAACGGGCCCAGCGCTGGAATCAGGACGAGTCATCGAGCGTCAAACTACGAGTGAACATCGTCTAGTAAAAGTCTAAGTCAAGAATATACCACCGTGAGAACCAACCGTGAACAAGATCGCTACGTCGAGACGTTCGGGACCGAGCAAGTCACCGAATTGAAACACAGGTAGCTGCGTCCTCGAACGGCAACCCACGGCCAAGTCTACAGAACATCAAGATTGGCTGTAATACCGATTAGTCCGACGAAGTTGGCTGTAATACCGGTCAGTTTAGCTGCATTGGCTGTAATACCGATCAGGCTAGCTGTGCCGGCTGTAATACCAATCAGTCCGGCTACATTGGCTGTAATACCAATTTATTATAACCGTGTGCGTCTAAGTTGGCTGTAATACCGGTCAGTTTAGCTGCATTGGCTGTAATACCGATCAGACTAACTGTGCCGGCTGTAATACCAACCAGGCCGACTACATTGGCTGTAATACCGATGAGTCCAGCTGCGTCGGACGTAATACCGATCAGTTGTGCCGGTTATGGGCAGATTTAGCTCGGCACGTCAACAACAGCAGAGTGAGCGACACGAGCAGTGGGCCTCAAGGGAGCAACGTGGAACAACGCCACAACCAGTCGCGCAGGACGACGACGTGGACAAGCCGCCAGAGTCCGCAACAAGAGCCAAGCCTCAGGTACGATCGCAACAGTCGGGAGGGAAGACCAGGGTGGAACGTTCGTCTTTCTCTGGGCGCTGGCTATAGGGACTGCTGACGTGATCTGGCCGTAGTACCGGAGCGTCAAAGGAAGCTGAGTGAGCGTCTAGCGGGACCGGCCGGGACAGAGCAAGGGACAGGAGGCTGCGGCTAGCAGGACGAAGGTCTTGCGAGCGTGGTGCCTGTTCACCCTAGTCTGAGAACGGTGACGCTTCCCTAAACCCAACGGTCCAACTCCACCCTCCGCCCTCGTCTATGAGCGGCAGCGAAAGTACTCGAAGCGACTAGGACCATCAGCAGCAAGGACTCATCGAGCGGCGACGCAGGAGCAGCACCCACACAAGATATACTCAAATATTGTCAACCAGAGCCGAAATAAACGCCTCTTTAACTGAATTACGAAGTTTTGTTACCGTTAACCGGGCGGTCACGTTTAATATAAATTTGGTGGGACGAACGCACAAATTCTACTGAGCTAGCCGCACGAATGTCGTAGCGAGCAAAATATAAAAAAAAAAACAGTTCGTTACATCTGGCGCCCAAAAACGTGATTGTCCCGGCAGTAAGAAAAACACAAAACACCAGAATGGGGAGAAGGTGGATCTACCGCCTCAAGAAAGAGGATTTCACCAATGTGGCACAAATTCTACGCATTTCCTTGACGGGTAGAACTGAAGACATGCGGAAAGTCTTGGTGGAATACTACAATGAGACGGAAAACAACCCAGAACTCAAAGAACTCTGGCACGAACTAGAAGCTATGTACCCAGAAAAACCAGGTCTAAAATTAACAAACCCCGAGGGAGAAGACGCATGGACAGGCCTTAGCATTGAAGAGATGCAGCAAGAGGGCCAGCGAAGAGATTCAATTCAAGATAGAAAGACAGCCCCGAAGGCACAAAGACCTAGCGAGCCCGACTACGCTAAAGTCGCGAAGCAGGTCAGAGAATGGTCTTTTAGATTCGCGGGCACAGAGAAACCTCTTGAATTCTTGGAACAGGTGGAATGGTCCGCGAGCACCTACGGGTTGGACTTAGACATGGTACCACGAGCAATGCCAGAACTACTACAAGGCAGAGCATTAAAGTGGTTTATCTCGAACAACCAGCACTGGAAAACGTGGGAAGACTTTATTGAGAGTTTCCAAACGTTTTTCCTGCCCAGAGGATATTTGGCGAAACTAGAGGATCAAGTCAAAGCTCGGAAGCAGGGATTCAGAGAGCCATTCAAGGATTACATGGTGGACATGCAGACCATGATAAGGCCACTCGGGTACAGTCCGGGGAAAGTACTCGAGGTCATAAGGGAGAACAGCACACCTGACCTACGAATTTCCCTCAGAACGTACAAGATCGACGACCTGGAAGCCCTCATGATCCTGGCCACAGAATACGAAGAGCTCGAAAAGGAGCGGGAAATGTTCTCCCAGGAAAATAAGTTCAGCAGGACAAAGACGACAGTCCCGTCTCCGGTGACATGTAGAAGATGCGAGGATATCAGCAGGCAAGGCAGGCCAGCCGAAACATCGCGAAACACGCAGAACACAGAATATCAAAGGCAGCATACCAATACTCTATGGAGACCACCAAACACTACCCAGAGACCACAAAGCGCGACAGCAGGAAGCAACCAAGCCCAAGAATACATAACCAACCCACAGGAGGCATGTCGCAAATGTGGCGGACATGGGCATTGGGCAAGAGGTTGCCGAAACCAGCGAATGCTATTCTGCTGGATATGCGGAAAGGTGGGAGTGAGATGCATGGAATGCTGTCAGAGAGCGGAAAATGGTCAGCGATCCCAGCCGCAGAGAGGCGAGCAGGGGTCGCACGCGGATTCCTCTCCAATCTAACTGGCAGGCTAATCGAAGAGGAGCAGCAGTTGTCCGCAGCGGTGACGATTGGTGGAAACTCGTACAAAGCCACAATCGACACCGGGGCAACAGCAAGCTTTATTAGCGAAGAGATGGCGGACAATCTGGCTGCTCTAGGAAAGATTACACGGACGAGACGGCAAGTTAGGTTGGCAGACGGAAGGTGCAGCGGAATAAGCGCGCAGCTCGAGGTAGAAGTCGCATTCGGCAACAAACGACTGACCATGAGCCTGCTGATATTACCAGGAGTAGTAGACGCACTGGTGCTGGGCTGGAATTTTCTCACACAGGTTGGGGCCGAGATAAAGTGCGCAGGTCACGAAATCCGCATACCGGCCAGAAACAGACACAACGGATGGCTGGAGGAAAAATTGTCGGTGGCAGTTGTTCATGAAGACAGCGAGGAAGGAAACATCGAGCAATTCCTAGAAGCAGAGCTGGCAGAATTCCAAACAATGAGCGGAACTTCGAATGTGGCCGAGCATCAGATCACCATGAAGGACGACAAACCTATAAAGCAAAGATACTACCCTAAGAACCCTAAAGTGCAAGGGGAGATCAATACAAAGGTGGATGAACTTCTGGAAATGGGTTTCATAGAACACTCGAAGAGCCCGTATAGCTCGCCCATAGTAATGGTTAAGAAAAAAACCGGCAAGTGGAGATTATGTGTCGACTTCCGACAAATAAACGCGAAATCGGTGAAGGACGCGTACCCAATGCCACGTATTAACTACATCCTGGACCAATTACGTGAAGCACGCTATATCAGCAGTCTGGATTTAAAGGATGGATACTGGCAAATTCCTCTAGAAGAAGCAAGTAGAAAGTTCACGGCGTTCACAGTGCCAGGTAAGGGGCTTTTCCAATGGAGAGTGATGCCATTCGGATTACACTCGGCATCAGCAACATTTCAAAGGGCCTTGGACCAAGTAATTGGACCCGAGATGTCTCCTCATGCGTTCGCGTATCAGGACGACATAATCGTTATCGGACGCACTCAACAAGAACACAAGGACAATCTCAGAGAAGTGTTTCGCCGCCTGAAGGAGGCAAACCTGAGAATAAACCCCGAGAAGTGTCAGTTCTTCAAGCAGGAGCTGCTGTACCTAGGACATCGAGTCACAAGCCAAGGAATCGGTACAGACCCAGACAAGGTCGCGGCCATAGCCCACCTAGAACCACCTGCAACCATCCGTGAGCTAAGGCAGTACCTAGGGGTTGCGTCGTGGTACCGACGATTTGTACCAGACTTCGCACGCATCGTTAAGCCGCTCACAGACCTACTCCGCAAGGGCGTAAAGTGGGTATGGACGCAAGACCACCAGCAGGCATTCGAGGAGGTGAAGGCGAGACTGGTGTCTGACCCAGTATTAGCGTGTCCAGATTTTGGAAGAATATTCATCCTACAAACAGACGCCAGCGAATACGGCATAGGCGCGATCCTGACACAAAACACGGAAGACGGAGAGAAAGTTATCTCATACTCCAGCCGGACGTTAAACGGAGCCGAGAAAAACTACTCGACAACGGAAAAAGAGTGTTTGGCCATTGTATGGGCAATCAGAAAACTAAGGCCCTACCTGGAAGGCTACCACTTCAAGGTGGTAACAGATCACATGGCGCTAAAGTGGCTGAACAGCATTGAAAGCCCATCCGGAAGAATCGCCAGGTGGGCCCTTGAGTTACAACAATACGACTTCGAGGTTGCGTACAGAAAGGGTCAATTGAATGTGGTAGCCGACGCGCTGTCCAGACAGCCGATGCCGGAAACCCTACGGAGAGCAAAAGAGTTGGTGCAAAATTCGGGATGTAACTGGATCAGGGACATGCGCGAGAAGATAAAGACACACCCGCAGAAATTCCCGGACTATGTGTTCGACGGCGAAACACTGTACAGGCAGATCCCACACAGAGCCGGCAACGAAGATGTGGTGGCATGGAAGTTGTGCGTCCCCAAGGAGCTAAGGGAAAAGGTCATGCAAGAAAATCACGATGCCCCAGCCGCCGGCCATGTAGGAAGTCGAAAAACGATTGCCCGTCTAGCTGCCAGATACTACTGGCCAGGAATGCAAAGGGACGCGAGAGCATACGTTCGGAAATGCGAAGAGTGCCTAAAATTTAAGCCAAACCAGCGTCAGGCGGCGGGTAAGATGCTGACACAAGTCCCTGAGGAACCATGGGCAACGGTGTGCGCGGATTTTGTTGGACCCCTGCCAAGATCGAAGCACGGTAACCAAATGTTATTGGTTCTAATCGACCGTTTCTCAAAATGGACAGAATTAGTGCCACTACGAACTGCTACAGCAGAAACCCTGCAAAAGGCGTTTAAAGAACGGATAATCGCTCGATTTGGAGTTCCAAAAGTGGTGATTACAGACAACGGGGTGCAGTTTGCCAGTCGGGCATTTAAGAAGTTTCTTCACGACATGGGAATAAAACAACAGTTCACAGCACCATACACTCCTCAAGAAAATCCCACCGAGCGCGCGAATCGAACCGTAAAAACCATGATCGCACAGTTTGCCGGACAAAACCAAAGGAACTGGGACGAAAAGTGGCCAGAGATAATGCTAGCTGTTAACTCAAGCATATCCGAGTCCACAGGATACTCGCCTTCATTTCTAACGCAGGGCAGAGAACCGCGGCTGCCAAACGCGTTGTACGACAGAGAAACGCTGGGCACAGGAAGGCACACAGAGTCACCAGAGGGGAAGGCCGAAAAACTGAAGGAAATCTTCGAAATTGTCCGACGAAATTTGGAAAAGGCAGCACAGGATCAAGCC
The DNA here is from genome assembly GCA_018153365.1 of Drosophila fuyamai. Lineage (NCBI taxonomy): Eukaryota > Metazoa > Arthropoda > Insecta > Diptera > Drosophilidae > Drosophila > Drosophila fuyamai. The sequence goes on along the minus strand of JAECXW010000592.1, from coordinate 682,028 downwards.
AGGCACTACAACCTCAGAAGGAGACGGTGGAATCCACAAATCGGCGAGGTCGTCTGGGCCAAGGTGCACCATTTGTCTAAAGCGGCGGAAGGCTTCGCGGCCAAACTAGCGCCGAGATATGATGGTCCATATCAGGTAGTCGATTTTGTATCCCCAGTAATCTGCAAAATTTGCCACCAAAGAAACAAGAAGCAACGCACAGTGCACATCAGCGATCTAAAGCAGCAGGAGGAGGCACATAAAACGAACGAGGACGGAAATACAGGCAGGGCTCAAGCAGTAGACAAATAAAGGATCGGGATTGCGAAAATCCGTTTAATCGTCAGGACAAAGCCGGAGTCAACGGAAAGGGATGTGGGCAGTGAGACAAGATATCGTTTAATCATCAAGCGAATGCAGAACAACCAGCGTCCAAGACCGCATGAGACAATAGCACCCGTTTAGTCGTCAGGCCAAAACCGGAGTCAACGGAGCACGCCTCAACACGAGCAAGAACTCTGATCAAGTCTGCATACACATGAGTCAACGACTAATAAAGGATCGGGATTGCGAAAATCCGTTTAATCGTCAGGACAAAGCCGGAGTCAACGGAAAGGGATGTGGGCAGAGAGACAAGATATCGTTTAGTCGTCAAGCGAATACAGAACAACCAGCGTCCAAGACCGCATGAAACAGTAGCACCCGTTTAGTCGTCAGGCCAAAACCGGAGTCAACGGAGCACGCCTCAACACGAGCAAGAACTCTGATCAAGTCAGCATACACCTAAGTCAACGACGAATAAAGGATCGGGATTACGAGAACCCGTTTAATCGTCAGGACAAAGCCGGAGTCAACGGAAAAGGATGTGGATAGGCAGACAGGATATCGTTTAATCGTCAAGCGAATGCAGAACAACCAGCGTCCAAGACCGCATGGGACATTAGCAACCGTTTAGTCGTCAGGCCAAAACCGGAGTCAACGGAGCACGCCACACACGAGCAAGGGCTCTAATCATACCAGTACACACCCAAGTCAACGACAAATAAAGTATTGGGATGGCGAGAGGCCGTTCAATCGTCAGGACAAAGCCGGAGTCAACGGAAGAGGGAGTTGGATAGACAAGAAGGACGATCTTGCAAATAAAAACAAGACAGATCCCAGACTAGAGGGGGCAGAGGCAACCGTTTCTACGTCAGGCCAAAGGCCGGAGTCAACAGAGCATACACCCAATAGAAAGGGACATTATCAACGAAAGCATTCACCGGACCTGCGAAACGATCACAAGGAAAACATGTGGAAAGCAACGACAGAATACATGTCACCGAGGAAAGGGGAGAGACGGTACGGGGTACCGTAAAGCTAGGAAAACCATGCGTCAGCAACGACCACCAAAAAGTAACTGAAGAGACCGAGCCAAAGACGAAAGAAGACCTAGGCATCGGAGGAAAGGGTCAGCATCAGACACGCAGGGTAAAGAGAAAACGGCCTCCCCAAAAGAGAAGACATAAGCCGCAAAGAGAGCCGATAGGGATATAACGGTACGGCATAAAAGGAATCCCCGAAACCGAGGCTTCATGGTGAAGGGAATTGCAAGGGAACGGACAAATCAAATCAAGAAGTCAACATGAGTACCCGAGTTACACGAGCAGCAGCAAGGAGGCAGGCCGCGCTTCAGCGAGGTCCTGAAGGACCCGTCGCGGAGCAAGGACGGTCGGAGGCTAGGCCGCTGCCTATCTTCCGGCCCACCCAAACCCCGCGGCGCGGTGCCGAGGACGATGGAGCTCGCTCGGAGCCCGAGCCCATAGTCACCTCGGACGAGAGCGACATCGAGTGGGCCGAGGACCCGGTCAAGGAGAGGCGGGAGTGGCGCTTAAAGAGGGCCAGGGATCCGAAGGTCGACGCAATCCCGCCGGGATACGCCCGAACATTTAAGGGTGCGGCGAAGAGGCCAAGGGGCAGCGGAAGCACCTCGTTGGAGATGGCTGAGGCGAGAGCCAAGATGCTGAGGGACGAGGTCGAGCGGATGCGGACGACGAGAGCCCCATACGAGGACCGCAGAGCAGTCGAGAAGGACCTCGAGACGGCGCAGCAAGAATGGGAGCGGATGAAGCAAGCCGCCGCTGAAGCCATCGTCCAGGAGGTGTACCGCCTCAAGCAAAGAGAGGAGAAGGCCCGGAAGGAGGCGGAAGTTGAGGAGGCCAAGAGAAGGGAGGAGGAGGAGAAAAGGTCCAGGAACCCCGAATGGCAGCAACGGCTACAGAAGTGGGAAGAGGAGGAACGCCAACTGTGGTCGGGCGAGGTTCTGGTGGAGGCGGTGCCCCTAATCCCAGGAGGGATGCAGGGAATTCCCCCGACTCCCCGATCCGACGAGGACGGAGGGGCCAGTCGTGGACCCGAGGCTCCGAGCCAGTGGGCCCAGTCGGATGGATGGGTTCCTCACCAGTACCCAAACCCCCATCCCCAAAATTGGCACGAGCCACCTCCGACCCCCCGCCCGCAAGAATGGCCGGAGGATGACGACCGGGATCCCGCTCCCAGCCCCCCACCACGTCAACAGGAGGCGGAGGCCCCACGCCCACCGAAGTGGACCCCGGCCCGACCGCCCACGCCCCGGTATGACCAGGAGGTCCGAGGAGAGGAGCCAGAGGACAGCAACCGGGATACTGCTCCCAGCCCCCCTCCACGTCATCCAGAGGCAAAGAACTCACACCCACCGAAGTGGACTCCGGCTCGACCGCCCACGCCTCGGCATGGCCAGGAGGTCCGAGAGGAGGAACCGGAGGATCACACCGAGGAGGAGGCTCCCAGACCAGGAGGAGGGGAGGAGCAGTGGCAGTACTGCCGCACGGAGATCCCGCAGGCCCACGTCGCGCATGCGCTAAATGCGTTTGTGGCCGGCGGCGTCCAGTGGCGGCAACACACCGTCACGTGGACCTGGCCTGTCAGCGACGGGGCGAAGGCCACGGAGGAGACGGAGACCCCAGCGCAGGACACTCAAAAATCAAACCCGCGAGACCCCAGGGTGCGCCGCGAAGACGCCGGGTGGTTGCCACCGACACCGGAGACGGGAGATATACTGGAGAAAGGGCCATGGGTGTGGCCGACACCTACGGACAACCCGAGGCCCAAACTCCAGCGGCAGATCTCCGCCCCAGAGGCACGCGGCCCAGTGGCCAGGCCCACACTGGTGCGGATGGCGTCCCGGACGGAGGGCGGAGCCTGGCAGGATATCGCCGAGGAGGAGTGGCCAGTTGGTCTGTTGGAGCAGCCGGTGATAAAGCATGCCAGGCGACGAGGGGGCCGACGCTGCGTGATGGCAGAGATCGGCTGTAAGAAATACCGCATCCGGTTGGCGGCCTCTGGCCAAGTTAGTGTTCGCCGTTTCGACTGCTAGCCGTAAAGAAAAAAATATATAATAAAAATAAAAAAAAAAAATATATATATAAAAATACCATATCACACACGTAAACACTGACACTGGGACTTGAAACGCGGACAAAACTAGCACAAACACTTAAAATAATAACGCCATAAAAAGCTGGGGAGTTTATTTACAAAAAAAAGGAGAAAGAACAATTCATCTGAAAAAAAATAATAAAACCAATCAGTTGAATGTCAAAACAAGAGCAAAGGCACAACTCACCTGTACATCAAAGAATGGTGGAGAGGGGTATCTGCTGGGATGAAGAGGGGGGGGGGATCGTGGCGGCAGTCCATATATGTCCCAGGTCATCTTGGTCTCTATCGCTTTGGGAAAGCCGTTCAGCTGAAAAACAGAAAAAGGAAGGCAAATCAGTTGAACAACAAAGAAAAGGAAAGGAGAAGTAAAGGCACAAACTCACGTGTACTTCGAAATGATGGGGAGGGGTAACGGTTGGAGAGCGGAGGAACGATCGTGGCGGCAGTCAATCAATTTTACCTCTTATCCTCTTTGTTTTTCCATCTCCGCCCGTAGGCGAAGGCCACGGTCCAAGGGCAAGTCGAAGGAAAGGAGGGGTTAAAGAGAAAGCAGGTTAAGAGAAAGGGGAAATGGAAAATTGAAGAGAAAACTTACCGGCAAGAAAAATTCTCCGCGTCATCATGTGCTTAGGGAAGGGGGCGCCAGCGATATAAGGCGGTCGATTGGCACTATCGTATAACAGCCGATCGATGGGCACGAGACATTGGAATTATCGGCATATGAGAGGCACACTAATAAACATCGCGCTGATGAGGTGGCAACGCCACCCCAAGGTAATATCGATATGCAAGTCATTTTATCGATCGCAAAGGATTAGTGTGACCAAGACGAACCACAGGAGACCGCGAACAAGGTTGGAGCGGGATATTTAAAAATTTCGACGGCAGCATCGGGATTTAAGGAAGCATGCATCGACGAGGGAAGCTTCGTGGGAGAAAGTCAAGGAATACGGATCGGCGCAGTATAACTCAACAAGGAGCTGTGGGCGTCGATGGAAGGATCAAGAAGACTCAAAGGCAACAAGGATACACAGGATAAAAGCCGGAGAGGAACAACGAGAATTCGTACGTCTAAGGATGGAACCAGAGCGGGGAGAAGAACGAGAGGACTCGAAGGCTACAAGGATACACAGGGTAACAGCCGGAGAGGAGGATCGAGCTCACTTTCGTTATCCGAAGAAAGAGGGGAATGTGAGGAGTTAAAAAACTCCACACAAAATAAGGCAAAAATAACTGCATGGAAAACCTACCAGTTGCTACTTACGCAACTACTTCGCGTAGTAACGGCAACGCAGGAAAAGAGAGTTTGGAGAAAGCAGTTGGAGAGTACAAGGAGAGAAAGTACAGAGTACGAACCCAAAGAGAGTTTGGAGAGATTGGGAGAGACGGAGCGGAGAGAGGCGCCAGAGCGAGACGGCACTAGTCAGAGCGAGAGTCCAGAGAGCGCAGGCGTGCCGTGAGCAAGGAAGGAACGGTACAGCGCTGCACTTTGGACTTCAGTGTGGTGCCGTGTGCAGAGGGCGAAAGGTCAAACGGTAAAACCGTGGACTTTGGACCTTGAAGTGGAGAGAAGAAAAGGAATGGCCGAGGATTAACGGGACCCGGAGGCCTATATAAACGGGCCCAGCGCTGGAATCAGGACCAGTCATCGAGCATCAAACTACGAGTGAACATCGTCTAGTAAAAGTCTAAGTCAAGAATATACCACCGTGAGAACCAACCGTGAACAAGATCGCTACGTCGAGACGTTCGGGACCGAGCAAGTCACCGAATTGAGACACAGGTAGCTGCGTCCTCGAACGGCAACCCACGGCCAAGTCTACAGAACATCAAGATTGGCTGTAATACCGATTAGTCCGACGAAGTTGGCTGTAATACCGGTCAGTTTAGCTGCATTGGCTGTAATACCGATCAGGCTAGCTGTGCCGGCTGTAATACCAATCAGTCCGACTACATTGGCTGTAATACCAATTTATTATAACCGTGTGCGTCTAAGTTGGCTGTAATACCGGTCAGTTTAGCTGCATTGGCTGTAATACCGATCAGACTAACTGTGCCGGCTGTAATACCAACCAGGCCGACTACATTGGCTGTAATACCGATGAGTCCAGCTGCGTCGGACGTAATACCGATCAGTTGTGCCGGTTATGGGCAGATTTAGCTCGGCACGTCAACAACAGCAGAGTGAGCGACACGAGCAGTGGGCCTCAAGGGAGCAACGTGGAACAACGCCACAACCAGTCGCGCAGGACGACGACGTGGACAAGCCGCCAGAGTCCGCAACACGAGCCAAGCCTCAGGTACGATCGCAACAGTCGGGAGGGAAGGCCAGGGTGGAACGTTCGTCTTTCTCTGGGCGCTGGCTATAGGGACTGCTGACGTGATCTGGCCGTAGTACCGGAGCGTCAAAGGAAGCTGAGTGAGCGTCTAGCGGGACCGGCCGGGACAGAGCAAGGGGCAGGAGGCTGCGGCTGGCAGGACGAAGGTCTTGCGAGCGTGGTGCCTGTTCACCCTAGTCTGAGAACGGTGACGCTTCCCTAAACCCAACGGTCCAACTCCACGCCCTCGTCTATGAGCGGCAGCGAAAGTACTCGAAGCGACTAGGACCATCAGCAGCAAGGGCTCATCGAGCGGCGACGCAGGAGCAGCACCCACACAAGATATACTCAAATATTGTCAACCAGAGCCGAAATAAACGCCTCTTTAACTGAATTACGAAGTTTTGTTACTGTTAACCGGGCGGTCACGTTTGATATAAATTTGGTGGGACGAACGCACAAATTCTACTGAGCTAGCCGCACGAATGTCGTAGCGAGCAAAATATAAAAAAAAAAACAGTTCGTTACAACCTGCACCCCTCTAACTTTCAAAACAAAAAGAGCGAGAGAGCGGGAGCAAAAATAAGTTAAAATACATGCAAAAGCAACACTAACACTTCCCTAGCAAGAACACTGGCAGAGTTCATAAGAGATGGTTGAGAGTTCACCCTGGTTGACCCATGGTCCAAAGCAAAACGCGCTAGGATCCGACAAGTAAACGAAATTGAGGAACGACCAGATAACGATAGTTACACAGATTCGATGTTAGTTGAAGACTTACAACGGAACAGTTTGAGCAAAGAAGACATTACAACCATGGACCGGAATACGCGACTCTAGTAGACCGCACGTAACGTACGTCAGGATCAGCAAAAAAAGCACGCGTCTCTAATTCATTCCCTTTCCTTCCACAAGTAGACGACTAAAGTTGATGAAGAAGAAATTTTTGCGTTTGCTGGACTTTGGCGCTGTCATGAGTTGTAATGCCAAAAGAGCGCATCATTCTTACAATGTAAAAAAAAACTTAGTAATCGGCTGTGCGGACTGCCAGTGGTGGAATAATTCAGGCTGCGGAAAATAGAAGTGAAGGATTTAAAATTACTTATGGTACCAGGGCTACAGCAACCATTAAACTGATTTTGGCTTATCTCCGCACAAGCTAACTACCAAACAATCCGAAGACTTACTAGATGGAGTGAAAAGTAACCTCCTTGGGAATGAAAAAAAATTTGTTCTCAACTGTTTTTTATTTTATTCAATGTGGTCCCCTTTTAGCTCGATACACTTATTAAAGCGATTTTCCAACTTCTTGATCCCATCCAAAAAATAATTTTATGGAAGGTCTGCAAAATTCTCCTCGCGTGAGCTGAATTTTTTATTAATGATCTTTTCAGGTTCGGGAAGAGATAATAGTCCGAGGGAGCCAAATCGGGTGAACAATGTAGATGCCGAAGCAATTGGAGCCCTAAGTCACTTATTTTAGCCGTGGTTGCTACACTCTTGTGCGCCGGTGCATTGTTTTGCAAAAACACAATTTTTTCGCTTCATGTGAAGCCGTTTTACAGCGATTTCGGCCTTCAATCGCTCCAACAATGCACAGTAATACTCGCTGTTGATTATTTTTCCTTTTTCGAGGTAGTCCCTGAAGAGTATGCCATGACAATCCAAAAAAACTGACGCCATAATCTTTCCGACCCATCGTGCCTCCCTCGGCCGCTTCGGAGCACTCGTTCCGGCTTTGGTACATTACCGGTCACTCATTTTGTTCTCTGGTGTGTAAAAGTGGATCCAGGTTTCATCAACAGTTACCAATCGACGCCAAGAGTCCACCGGATTCCGCATCAGTAAGTCCAAACACTCTTTAGAACTGCTCTCGCAGCTCGAGTTTTTGGTCCGGAGTGAGCATGCGCGGCACCCAGCTGCAGGATAACTTTTTCATATGCAGAATCTCGCTCAAAATATGGCGTGTGCGCTCAGTACTGATCTTTGTGGCATCTGCTAACTCGCGCACTTTCACTTTGCGTTCAGCCAATACCATTTCATGTATTTTTTTGACATTGTCCTCTGTAACCGCATTGGAAGGCCTGCCACTGCGGACTTCATTGGTAGTGGAGTTGCGGCCACCACGAAACTCTCGAAACCAATGCTTCACAGTGCAATCTGACGGAGCATTTGCCCCATAATATTTGTACAATTTTTCTTTTGTTTCCTTCGCCGTTTTGCCTCTCAAAAAATTATGTTTTATGAGAGAACGTAAAAACGTTTTTGTCCATATTCAACATGATGCCAAGCACGTCAACAACAATCAGCTGTCAAAACAAAACTAAGGGCAGTATCGCACTGAAATTTGGTATGCTTGCCTAAATATGATCGCACTGTAAGGAACCATAACCTTCTTGGCAGTAGTAGCGCATTCTGGCGGTCAAGGAGGATACTTTTCACCCCACCTCGTAATACAGGTTATGCTGAGGAATCCATCTTGTATCGAAAAAGGTCTAAACAGAACTGGAGGAGCTCATAATTACGGACCAACGAAGTCGAGTGGATTAAACAACAGAATTAAACCAAATGTTGAAGTTAGGTGTTATCAAGGAGAGCAATAGAAGATGGAATTACCCATTTACGCTGGTCCCAAAGGACTGAGGAATTCCCGGACAATGTATAATAAAGAATTATTAAGCCGTTTTAAAGTGAATTAGTACATATGTATATGCTATCGATCCGAAGGTCTCCTTCTGGCAAATTGGCAAAGCCGAGAAAATACAGCTTTTACGGTGCCAGGCAGGTGGCTGTCAAAGACTAATATAATATATGTACGTTGGTTTTGCAATATGCAGCTTGTTTTTTGGTTGCGACGAAAATTGCGCTCGCTTGCGTAAAAATCTACTCGCTTGAGAAGACGATTTTCGGCCAAAAATGAAATGATTGAATAGGATATTTACTTAAATTGCATTTACGCATTGTGGAGGGCACGAAAACTGGGCACGAGGATGCAGAAACCAAAGATTACTGTTCTGCTGGGTGTGCGGCAAGGTTGGCGTCAGGAGCGTAGAGTGCTGGCAAAAAGCGGCAAATGGGCAGCGATCCCAGTCGCAGATAGGCGTACAGGGGTCGCGGAGGCACTTTGCTTCAAACTAACTGGCAAACTGATCGAGAAGGAGCAGCAGTTATCCGCGTCCGTTAAAATTGGAGATGTCGCATAAAAGGCCACAATTGACACGGGAGCCACGTCAATCTTCATAAGCTCACAGCTCGAGTTCACGGTGGAGTTTGGAAACAAACAATTGGAGATGAATCTGCTAATACTTCCAGGAGTAGTGGATGAACTAGTGCTGGGATGGAATTTCCTCCCAGAAGTCGCGGCCGAAATAAAATGTACCGGGAATGAATTGCAAATACCTGCAAGAAAACGGCACAATGGATGTCTAGAAGAAAGGCTGTCGGTGAATGTAGATTCACACGGAAGTGATGAAGTGTACATTGAGAAATTCCTCGACAAACAGCTAGCAGAATTCCGCACCATGTCAGGAACATCTACAGTGGCCGAGCACCAAATCACTATGAAAGACGACAAGCCAATCAAACAGAAATATTATTCAAAGAACCCAAGAGACTAAGGAGAGATCAACGCAAAGGAGGGAGAGCTTTTACAAATGGGATTCATAGAACATTGAAGAAGTAAGTAAAGTAATACCTTTCGGACTACACTCAGCATCGGCCACGTTCCAAAGGACTCTCGATCAGGTAATTGGCCCGAAGATGACACCATACGCGTTTGCATGTCAAGATGATTATTGTGACGCCTCAAGGAAGCCAACTTAAGAATAAACGCCGATAAATGCAAATTCTTCAAGCAAGAGCTGCTTTACCTCGGACACAGCGTTACTAGCGAAGAGATAGACACAGATTTCGAAAAAGTAGAACTAGAGCCACCGTTGACGGTACGCGAACTACGACAATACCTAGGCGGAGCTTCATGGTACCGACAATTTGTGCCAGATTTTGCGCTTATAGTAAATCCACTAAATGATTTACTACGAAAATTCACAAAGTGGATATGGACGCCGGTACACCAGCAGGCTTTCGAAGAAGTAGGGGCACGATTAGTGGCCGATCCTGTGCTGGAATGCCCGGATTTCGAGAAAAGATTAATCTTGCAGACGGACGCCAGTGTTTATGGTTTAGGTGCGATCCTGACACAAGAAATAGAGGATGGTGAAAACGTAATATCATACTCAAGCCGGACCCTAGACGGCGCGGAGAATATTTACTACAACAGAAAAAGAATGCTTGGCAATCGTGTGGGCAATCAGAAATCTGAGACCCTACTTGGAAGGATATCATTTTAAAGTGATAACAGACCACATGGCTTTAAAGTGGTTAAACAGCATAGAAAGCCCTCCGGAAGGGTAGGAAGCTTGGAGCTGTAAGCGTACGACTTCGAGATTGCATTCAGGAGGGGACAGCTAAATGTGGTGGCAGACACCCTATCTCGACAACCATTACCAGACACTTTTAGAGGCATGAAAGACACATCGATATAATCAACCAGTGGCTGCAGATGAACCAGAAGCATGTGCGAAAAAATAAAAGCCCAACCACAAAAATATCCAGACTACGTAATGGAAGGCGAGTCACTCTATAGGGACATTCCTCACAGAGCGGGCAACGAATATGACGTGGCTTGGAAACTGTGCGTTGCACAAGGTCTAAGACAAGCCGTACTACAAGAAAACCATGACTCCCCATCCGCTGAGCACGTTAGGAGTGGAAGAACAGTACTACTGGCCAGAAATGCACAGAGACGCCAGGACCCATGTACACAAGTGTGAAGTGTGCCTGAAATACAAGCCCAATCAGGGCCACCACCGAAAGGGATTTTGGTGGAGGAGACATTATTTCTGCAAAACCAACATGAGCCGGTTGTCCGGACTCAGTAGTTCCTTGTGGTGGGGAAGCTACGTTTTGAGAGATAGATGGATCCGCTATTTGTGAAACCACTACGGACAATTCGGATTTCTTAGAAGTCCCTGTTTGCACGCATTCTACCACGGATTGTTCGGATACCGAATCTTTTTTAGCTAATCTTAGCAAAATTTGAGGATTTGCTGCAATCAGCTGCTGATCCGTCGGAATGCTCTGTTGCTGTGTGTTTCCCTTTGCTGCTAACCACCAGCGGCTTTATTGCGCTTAGGGGAATCTTTTAATAGCTTACAACTTTTAACATGCGAAACAGCTAATCAGCCCCATCAAGCCACCTTTAGTTTGGCGCTTGAATGAGTTCAACTCGTTCGCAACCTCGACACAAGCGTCACAACAAACTGCAGATTGCATTTTTTCCACAAACAGACCAAATTATTGTTACTCATTCTATTTATTTGAACCACTGTACCAAGAAAACTTGAAATTTAAATTTATAAGCGAGCAGTTATAAGTACCGCAGGAGCGACGAACCTGCACGCCTCTAACTTTCAAAACAAAAAGAGCGAGAGAGCGGGAGCAAAAATAAGTTAAAATACATGCAAAAGCAACACTAACACTTCCCTAGCAAGAACACTGGCAGAGTTCATAAGAGATGGTTGAGAGTTCACCCTGGTTGACCCATGGTCCAAAGCAAAACGCGCTAGGATCCGACAAGTAAACGAAATTGAGGAACGACCAGATAACGATAGTTACACAGATTCGATGTTAGTTGAAGACTTACAACGGAACAGTTTGAGCAAAGAAGACATTACAACCATGGACCGGAATACGCGACTCTAGTAGACAGCACGTAACGTACGTCAGGATCAGCAAAAAAAGCACGCGTCTCTAATTCATTCCCTTTCCTTCCACAAGTAGACGACTAAAGTTGATGAAGAAGAAATTTTTGCGTTTGCTGGACTTTGGCGCTGTCATGAGTTGTAATGCCAAAAGAGCGCATCATTCTTACAATGTAAAAAAAAACTTAGTAATCGGCTGTGCGGACTGCCAGTGGTGGAATAATTCAGGCTGCGGAAAAGAGAAGTGAAGGATTTAAAATTACTTATGGTACCAGGGCTACAGCAACCATTAAACTGATTTTGGCTTATCTCCGCACAAGCTAACTACCAAACAATCCGAAGACTTACTAGATGGAGTGAAAAGTAACCTCCTTGGGAATGAAAAAAAAATTTGTTCTCAACTGTTTTTTATTTTATTCAATGTGGTCCCCTTTTAGCTCGATACACTTATTAAAGCGATTTTCCAACTTCTTGATCCCATCCAAAAAATAATTTTATGGAAGGTCTGCAAAATTCTCCTCGCGTGAGCTGAATTTTTTATTAATGATCTTTTCAGGTTCGGGAAGATATAATAGTCCGAGGGAGCCAAATCGGGTGAACAAGGTAGATGCCGAAGCAATTGGAGCCCTAAGTCACTTATTTTAGCCGTGGTTGCTACACTCTTGTGCGCCGGTGCATTGTCTTGCAAAAACACAATTTTTTTCGCTTGTGAAGCCGTTTTACAGCGATTTCGGCCTTCAATCGCTCCAACAATGCACAGTAATACTCGCTGTTGATTATTTTTCCTTTTTCGAGGTAGTCCCTGAAGAGTATGCCATGACAATCCAAAAAAACTGACGCCATAACCTTTCCGACCCATCGTGCCTCCCTCGGCCGCTTCGGAGCACTCGTTCCGGCTTTGGTACATTGCCGGTCACTCATTTTGTTCTCTGGTGTGTAAAAGTGGATCCAGGTTTCATCAACAGTTACCAATCGACGCCAAGAGTCCACCGGATTCCGCATCAGTAAGTCCAAACACTCTTTCGAACTGCTCTCGCAGCTCGAGTTTTTGGTCCGGAGTGAGCATGCGCGGTACACAGCTGCAGGATAACTTTTTCATATGCAGAATCTCGCTCATAACATGGCGTGTTGATTATTTTTCCTTTTTCGAGGTAGTCCCTGAAGAGTATGCCATGACAATCCAAAAAAACTGACGCCATACTGATCAGTACTGATCTTTGTGGCATCTGCTAACTCGCGCACTTTCACTTTGCGATCAGCCAATACCATTTCATGTATTTTTTTGACATTGTCCTCTGTAACCGCATTGGAAGGCCTGCCACTGCGGACTTCAACGGTAATGGAGTTGCGGCCACCACGAAACTCTCGAAATCAATGCTTCACAGTGCAATCTGACGGAGCATTTGCCCCATAATATTTGTACAATTTTTCTTTTTGTTTCCTTCGCCGTTTTGCCTCTTAAAAAATTATGTTTTATGAGAGAACGTAAAAACGTTTTTGTCCATATTCAACATGATGCCAAGCACGTCAACAACAATTAGCTGTCAAAACAAAACTAAGGGCAGTATCGCACTGAAATTTGGTATGCTTGCCTAAATATGATCGCACTGTAAGGAACCATAACCTTCTTGGCAGTAGTAGCGCATTCTGGCGGTCAAGGAGGATACTTTTCACCCCACCTCGTAATACAGGTTATGCTGAGGAATCCATCTTGTATCGAAAAAGGTCTAAACAGAACTGGAGGAGCTCATAATTACGGACCAACGAAGTCGAGTGGATTAAACAACAGAATTCAATCAAATGTTGAAGTTAGGTGTTATCAAGGAGAGCAATAGAAGATGGAATTACCCATTTATGCTGGTCCCAAAGGACTGAGGAATTCCCGGACAATGTATAATAAAGAATTATTAAGCCGTTTTAAAGTGAATTAGTACATATGTATATGCTATCGATCCGAAGGTCTCCTTCTGGCAAATTGACAAAGCCGAGAAAATACAGCTTTTACGGTGCCAGGCAGGTTGCTGTCAAAGACCAATATAATATATGTACGTTGGTTTTGCAATATGCAGCTTGTTTTTTGGTTGCGACGAAAATTGCGCTCGCTTGCGTAAAAATCTAAAAATAAAATTGCCCGAATAAGCAAGTGCGTATGAGTGCGTACTCGCTTTAGAAGACGATTTTCGGCCAAAAATCATTTCTGGACTAAAAAACTAATTGTGTGTCAAATGATTGAATAGGATATTTACTTAAATTGCATTTACGCATTTTTTTGACAATGAGAAAAAATTACATATTTCAAGTTTTGCAGTGTTTTTTCATTTTTTTAAAATTTAATTATGATTATTAGTTAGTTAGAAAACTAATTTCTTTAGTCAACTTTCTTAAAAATGAATAAAAACAAATAACATTCAGTTTTCATATTGTCAAGAAAGTGTTTTTACAAAAATTTAAAGTGTTTTTATTGTCTAAAGAGTGTTAATATCTTGTATGGTCACCTTTGGCAGCGCAAACGTTCTCTATTCGCGATTTCATCGAATTTATGAGTTTTTCCATGTCCAATTTCTCCGGATGGCAGTTTTCCTCCAGTATGGCAGTTTTGAGATTATTTTTGTTTTTGGGGCTTCGTTTTGCCACTTTCTTCTTCAAATATGCCCAATTTTTCGTAGGGTTTAAGTCTGGACTCTGTCTGTTGTGTCCAGCACTTTTCCGCAATTGTATAGTTACCACATAATCACCGTATTCGCCTTATGCTTACTGTCATTATCTTAATAAATTTGAATTTTGGCTGGTTTGCATACAAAAATAGAAATTTCTTTGCACTGCACCAACGATTTGTCTTTAAAATGTCCAAATATTGCTTAACATCCATTATATTTTCGATGAAATCAAACTCTCCCAGCCCTTTTCTCGAAATGCAGCCCCACACCATAATGGACTGTTTTCCAAACTTAACTGTCGAAATAGTATTTTGAGTCTGTAAGGCTGTTAAAGGCTTTCGCCACACTCGGGATGTTTCTTTAAGCCTGGTACTCAGATCGACAAACGAGTGCGCTAGCGTTAAAACTTTAATCTTTCCAGTGTGACCAAAATTTTGAGAGTTCATCAGATTTAAGCGTGCTACGGTTGTACTGATAATCAGCTAGGTTTGTTGACAAGCAGTTAAAGTTCAAATATTGTATTTGCGGGAAAGAGCCTATAAAAGATATTGTCAACCACCTTGGCAAGACAAGTCTGCCCTATACAAAAAAGTTAAGAAACAATAAAATTTAAATTTAACAGTTGTTTATTTTAATTTACTGATAATTATATGCTAATTTAAAGTTCATAGCTGCACTTTTATTGTGTTTTTCGTAAATTTTTGACATTTCAAACATTTTGCTCTGACAAGAGGCACCACTGAAATATTAATGTTATTTTGTCCCTACATGTTGCACGAGTTTTCCTGCAACTGACTTTTGCAGGTTTTTTTGATTTTTTCCCTCCATTTTTTAATATGTTCAGTGAGAAGCACACGCCGAAAGATTAAATTTTTTAATCTTTGCGCTAGGGTTCACCAAAAGTTCATTTCCGCAGACTGGCAACGCTATGCAATTTGCTGGTATTTTTTCGTCGATCTGTGGACAGTGGTGAAAAAAAGGCCTGACGGAAAGTGAACGCCTCTCGCTCTCTCTCATGACTGGCGTACAGTTTTCGTCGATCTGAGTACTAGGCATTACTAAAAAATTTACGAAATTCGAATAATTATAATCATATAAGGGCAATGCAAAATAAATATTTTTAATATTGTTAGAATTTTAAATAAAGAGCAAATAAAGAGCTTACAGTCGTCTGCTGTTGCAGTATGCGTGCAAGAGAGCGTCTGGCTCTAGAGCGCTCTCTCGCTTTTTTTTTGGACAAGAGAGCGATAAGCCAGTTGAAAAGCAACACAAAAAATTCGTGTGCAAAAAATCGTATGGAGTTATACATCTCAGATATTATATTGGTGTTTGCTGCAGTATCAGTCCACAGTTATACCTTTCAGATTGTTCAACGATGCACAAAGAATGTGCCGGCTAATGAATAAAGTAAAATAATCCTGCCGCATCGAGAAATACGTGTTTGTGTACTTTGAGGAGCATCCCAATGCATAAATGTTTGCTAAGCTGAATAAGCCGCAACAGAAAATAGCATCACATAACTTGAGTGCTAATTATCTATTCTTAGCATAAATATTATACGTTCCTACGTAGAAAGCATGCTTTTAAAGTAATCACTTTTCTGAGTGTTTAACTGCGAAATTTGGTACCCGTATTCGGGTCCGTGTTCAATTAGTTTTTAAAGATTTGCAAAAAGAAAACATAAAAAAAAATTAAAAACAGTCGATTTAAAAACAAAATAAAATTCAATTTTCGAGTATTAATTTATAGTTGTACGGAAAACCGTACGTTCCATGGAAACGGTTTTATATTTACATTTATGGCACGGCAAAACCGTTACGGCCCATCCATGAAATAAATGGTGGAAAGTGCTCTGTGGGAACGGCCCTTTTGATGTGCTTATCAATTTTTTTTTCATGTTGTGTTTGCGATGGCGAAATTGCCCCCTAGGTGTGGTAACATTCTCCACAATAAAAGAGTTTTAAAGAATTCTGGAGAAATAAATAAATATTGAAATGTGGATTTGTTAATAATAAATATTAATATTATTTTCTATCTCAATATTGAATACTAAATTGCAATATTATTCCACTCATTCCGCTGGGAAGCGTTCCGTTAAATTACTGTATAATGAGAATATGATATCACAAGAGATATTTTAATTTAACGGAAATCATTTCTCTATCGATAGTTTTGTTTAAATATCTTGAACTTGTAACAATGCCATCGCTGTGGTTTTTTGCCTTCGTCGACATAGACGCTAGAGGGGTATATATTTCGGAATTTGCAGATAGAACTCCTGCTGAAAGAAAACTTCAATAAAAACATAAGCTCGGAGTCTTATTAGCAATATTTACAACATTATGGATGTTGATGATTATCTATATGGTAAGTTCCTTACCTTTCTTAACTGGATAACTTAAATACAGGGACGGACTATGTGTAATATGGGCACAGCAATCATGTTAAATTTTAAGAATGTTTTTCTCCATCTAATATGCTCATATTTAAAAACACATTTTTTTTAGATCAAATGACTAGTGTAGTATAAAATTTACTTAATTACTTTAATCCGAAACACACATCTTGTGTTTAAATTTAAAGTATTAAAACGTATCAAAAAGTTTTAACAGAATAGTTTATTTTGCCGTTTTGGACGGCTCGAGATCAAGGTTGTTATACCCGTTACTCGTAGAGTAAAAGGGTATATTGTATTCGTGCAAAAGTATGTAACAGCTAGAAGGAAGCGTTTCCGACCCTATAAAGTATATATATTCTTGTTCAGGATCACTAGCCGAGTCGATCTAGCCATGTCCGTCTGTCCGTCTGTCCGTCTGTCTGTCTGTCTGTCCGTATGAACGCTGAGATCTCGGAAACTATAAAAGCTAGAAGATTGGCATTTTGCATGTAGATTCTAGGAGTTCCTACGCAGCGCAAGTTTGTTTCAAAAAGGTGCCACGCCCCCTTTAACGCCCACAATCGCTTATATACTATTTTAAAAATTTAAATATTTCGGAAAAGTAAAAATGCAGTTTTATTGTGTTTATCAATACCTATCGAAATGTAGAAGAAATTTTTCAAATCGGACATTCGTTAAAAAGTTATGCGTGATCAAAGTTTCTATCTCCATCTCCCTCGCACTCCTTTTACCTGAGTAACGGGTATCTGATAGTCGGAGCACCCGACTATAGCGTTCTCTCTTGTTTTTAATTACAGTGGCTTACAGCCATTTTTTTACTTTTAATGTTTAGAGCTGGATAACTCTGAAACCAATTTACTTACCAACAATAATCAATAATCAAGTTCCGTATTTTAAACTTCATACAGTGAGTCACAAAAGTATTCGTTGCGAGGTACCCTATGAATATATAAATGTTTATTTTAATGAATATGGAACAAATTAATATTTTTATTTATTGTTTAATAGCTTGTAAGCGCCTCGGAATTGACTCCACTAGGTTTCGGCACCTCACTTCGGGTGTATTTAACCACTCCTTTAGCAATATCTCCTTTAGCTGATTCTTAAAGGAAATCTTATGTTCCTGGACTTTTAGCTTAAGATGGGCCCAAAGATATTCAAAAGGGTTGACGTCTGGGCTCTGTGGAGGAGTGTCAGTCTGCTTGGTATTATACAACAGCCAATTCTTGACTTTCCAGGCCGTGTGTTTGGGATCATTGTCCTGTTGGAAAATGAACTTGACGTCTTCTAGACCCATTTTCGTGGCACTCCAGTGGAAATTTTACTTTAATATTTTAAATATCCTTCAGCATTCATAATTCTGTCTATAAACACCAACTTTCCAACTCCTCGAGCGGACATGCAGCCCCAAACTAATACGGAACCACCGCCATGCTTCACCGTTGGTTTAACATTTTTCAGTTTAAGCTCTTCACAGTGCTTTTCTTTCTTCATCTGATCCGAATATATTAAATTTGCTTTTATCACTAAATATTACTTGTTCCCAGTACTCAAAATTCCGGTTTAAATACGTTTGAGCAAAAGAAAGCCGCTTTGATATATTTATGGCTGAGAGCAAGGGTTTCTTTCTAGGGCTTCTCCCATTGAGATCTTGTCTCCTGAGCACTCTTCGGACGGTTTCAGTGGATACGTTTGTTCCCAGTGATGTAGATATGACAGTATTCATAATTTTCGGAGCTGAAAGGTGCGAATTTTTCCTGTTTTCTTCGAGGATTTTCCTCATTATGTACATAGGTGTAAAATAATTTTTTTTTCTGAAAAGATTAATACCATTCCCTTTGGCATTTTGCTAGAGATTTACACCAAGTATGACACCAAAAGTTTGTGTTTTTCCCCGAATTTAGTCTTTATAATAGAAACGCAACTAAAATGCCAAAAAAAAATAATGCGCTAACCCTAAAAAATAGTAAAATATAAAAAAATCGTATGTGCAACAAATACTTTTGTGAGCATGCAAAACGGTTTATATTTATATTTTTGTCCATATCTTTTTATGCAAAGCGTTTATACTTCACAAAATTTATATCTTTGGAAACAAACCATTTTTTACCATTTCAAAATGGTTACTTATTTAAAATTGGCATTTTTCAGTTAACCCTCTTTGCAACTAATACTTTTGTGACTCACTGTATATTTTGTATGATTTTTTTCAATAACTTTTCTTACATAACTTATGTATAACAAAAATACTGACTTTTTCACGTCGCAGCCTATTTGAACCAGTTTTCCTAAATTTTTCTATTTGGTTTTTATTTTATATTCAAATATAAAATTAATATTTTGTATAATTGGGGGCAGTTGTAATTCTGGACTATTCTAGATTTATGTTTGGGATAGTTGTCCTGATAAAATTGTTTTTTACTCCGATGTCTGTCCTTGTTCCCTTCGGTAATAACGAGATTTCTGACCCCAGCGGCTGACATACAGGCTCAAACCATGTCCACACATGTTATCTCTATGCTTGATTGTACAATATATCAAATAAGCCAAATAAGTTAAATTTCAACTCATCAACAAAAATTACCGTTTTCCAAAAGGTGGAATCCTTCTCAGCATTCTGTTTTGAAAACGTGACCCGCATAGTCTGATTCTTCTTGCTGATGAATGGCTTGTTTCTGGACACTCTTCTATTAAAATCGTGATTTCGAAGAATTCGTTCAACGGTTTCCGTGCTGCAATCTTTTCCCAACTCAATTTTCACTTTGGAGCACTTAATTTGGGGTTTTCTTTCACTTTTCGTACAATCAGCTGCTTGTAGGCTTTCTACTTTTGTTAAAAGATCGATTTACTACGTTCGATGGGCTTTGATACAGATCGTTTGCTTTACATTTTTTCGCATTTTTATACCCTTGCAGAGGGTATTATAATTTTGGTCAAAAGTGTGCAACGCAGTGAAGGAGACATCTCCGACCCTATAAAGTATATATATTCATGATCAGGATCACCTCCTGAGTTGATATAGACATGACCGTCTGTATGTTTCTACGCGAACTAGTCTCTCAGTTTTAAAGATATCGAATTGAAACTTTGCACACACCCTTCTTTCCTTTGCACGCAGTATATAAGTCGGAACGGCCGGGATCGACCGACTATATCCTATAGCTGCCATATAACTGATTGATCGGAAATGCCATAACTTTGGTGTTTGTTAAGTTAGGATTTTCTATGGGTTTTATATTTGTCTAATTAATCCGACCTACCAAATTTCATACGGATAGCCCGACTATATCCTATAGCCGCCATATAACTGATTGATCGAAAATGCCATAACTTTGGTGTTTGTTAAGTTAGGAAGTTGGGATTTTCTATCGGTTTTATTTTTGGCCAATCAATCCGACATACCAAATTTCATAAGGATCGGCCGACTATATTCTATAGCTACCATATAACTGAATGATTGGAATTGCCATAACTTTGGTGTTTTTAAAGTTTGAAAGTTGGGATTCTTATGAGTGTTAAGAATGCATCATATAAATAATTTTGGAGAATATAATTTACAGAATATTCTGCAAGCGTATTTCAACTTCGGCTCCGCCCGAAGTAAACTTTCCTTTCTTGTTCCTTATGATTTTAGCGCTCCTAATCATTTGAATGGAGCACTCTACCATCGACCAACTTTTCTGTAAGAATGTCCTTTAAAAATCAATTTTTTAATAAGATTTCATTTTTTTTTGTTTTTAATATTTTTAATGAAGTAAAAAAAATTGGTCCAATCTTATCAGCAGGTGCTTCCTATTAAGACTGTTCGGCGAAATATAAGAAATTTATGTCCTGAAATTTTCAAGCTTTTTTTTTTATTTGTAAAGAACTGTAACTTAACTTATAACACATTCGCTGGATGGTGGTTCGGAACGTGTTCTTAAGATTGTAGCCGACCAGTTCTTGTAACCTCGAATAAAAACAATTGATTGCAGTCGGTATTATAATTTCAGTCAAAAGTTTGCAACGCAGTAAATTTGGCTTTCTATTGCAGGTAGTATGTATATAAGCTCCCATAGGAACAATCGAAAATTTTAAAAGTATAAGTTTGTTGATTTGAATTTTTGTTTGTTCTTTGAAATTTGGTAATATTTAAATATTATGAAATTATGGTTTTAATTAAATTAGGATTGGAAATCCATATCATAAAGCTCCCATAGAAAAATTTAAACAAAAAAAAATGATATAAAATTTGTATTTTTTGTTATTTTGTTTATTGAAATGTTTCTTTGATATATAGTAATAATTTACTATATCAGAATTACTTTTACTTTTCTCAAAATCGGAAAACAATATCATATAGGTGCTATAGAAACAATGGGAAAATGCATCGAAAATCGACATAGCTTCATTGTTTTTAGTAATATAACCATAGAAATCGAAAGGTTTTGTAATAGCTGCAAATAAGCTTATAAAAAAAGGAGCAAATATGCGCATAATATTTTCGAAGTTATAGCAAAATTGTAAAATCAAAATTTGTAAATCTATCGGAAAATCGAAAATCCAATAAAAATCGAAATTTTTTAATATCTAGAGTATATTAGCATCGATTCCTTAAGGTTTTTAATAAATATAATATATGCGAGGGGAAGTGGGTAGAAAGAATTAATTTTTTTTTGTAAATATTCAATTTGTGACCATTACTTTTTTCCAGACGATTTATCGTTGTATGGGATAACACATCAAAATGGATACGATAAGAATTTTTTGGATGACTTTATAAATTCATCAATATCATGCGTCGATACATCGTCATTAGAAATAAATGATTTGATGCCAGACGTTGAAGAAGAACCAATATTTTCAGGACTGGATATTTCGTCAAACCAAATAAGAGATGAATTAGATTGTTGCTTAAATTCAATTTCTTCGTTCCCCTGTTTGAAACGAAAACCTTCTACGTGTTTTGTTGAATACCCAAAAAACTTAAACGGATTCAATAAATATTTTAGTTACGATGCTACCACTTTTCAATTAGAATGTGGAAACAGTGTATGCCATATGCATGATCGCGATACACCATCTCCCACAGGAAGTGTTAGTAGTTCAAGCGGCAGCTCGACAAGCGGTATACAGAGCGATATATCCGATGTCTCCCAAAAACGGCCACTCGAGAGAATTACTGCTAATTCAGATAAATGTGGTAAAATTTTTAAAACTATTAAGTATTCGAGAAATAATAAAGAATTCAATAATACTTATTTAAATTTACCTGCTATTAATGAGTCACTTCAGAAAACGTCGCTGGAGCTGGATGTTAGTTCATCGTACATTTCAAAGATTTATCAATCTCCTACTAATTGCAAGCAAATAAATAATGATAAAACTAAACCTCAAGTTTTAGAAATGTCCCCCACAACATTGCCAACCATTGAGCCACCGAAAACTATATTTTTATCTCCACATGATTACAAAGCTCTTATGCAAAAGATACAACTTAAAGGAATTAAGTCGTCCAAAATAAATGGTAGTATAGGAAATAAAACACCCAATATTGATATGAAGAAAAGTAATGAACAATTAATACAATTATTGGAAGAAACCCAAGCTCAAATGGAGGAACAGAAATACAAGCATACAAATAATAGTCCGAAATTGGAATTCTACAATACTCTTACAATAGATGAGAAGATCTACAAAAAACAACAGCGTATGATAAAAAACCGCGAATCTGCTTCTTTATCACGTAAAAAAAGAAAAGATTATGTATTTTCGTTGGAGAATCGAATAAATAAACTTGAAAAAGAATATGATGCCCTGAAATTGGTAAGTAAAAATAAATAATTATATTCAATTTTTAAAAACAAAGTATAATTGTGAAGTTTTAATGTTTCTACAAATTCTCTTTAAAATTGATTATACAATTGAAAAATTAAATAAATATTGCATTTGATCGTTAAATATTAAAAATATTCATTACTTAAAAAAGTTATAGTTGAAAAATGGCGGGCTGAAAACGACTATTGTATCCCAAAGCATTTTTGTCATTTTGTTTTTGAGAGAATAATAACAGTTATATTGAAGCAAAAATTTATATCAGATTTTTTGGTAAACCAAAATTCAAAATACAAATTTCAAATTGATTAAGTAGGTAGGTTTTGATCTAAAATTCCTCCCAGTTTGACACTGCACAAAATGATTTTGAAAAAATGAATAAAAATTAAAGTTAGAAAATTACGTTGACAATTTTGTGATGGCATACCTATTTAATTATAACCTTTGTGTATGACGTCAAAGCATGCAGAAAAAAATACATTACCGCTAACTGGGGCCACATTTTTTTGTTGATATCGAATTGAAACTTTGCACACACCCTTCTTTCCCCTGCACGCAGTATATAAGTGGAAACGGCCGGGATCGGCCGACTATATCCTATAGCTGCCATATAACTGATTGATCGGAAATGCCATAACATTGATGTTTGTAAAGTTAGGAAGTTGGGATTTTTTATGAGTATTAAGGATGCATCATTTGAATAATTTTGAAAAATATAATTTACAGAATATTCTGCTCTGCATGGGTATATCAACTTCAGCTCCGCCCGAAGTAAGCTTCTCATTTTTGTTTTTTTTTTTTTGTGGTAAAAATTTATTATTATTATATTAAGTTATTGATTAAACTAGCGGTCACACGTTGTATATATTTTAATTTCTTCTATAAAACAACGTTTATTTCCACTTCACTTTCATCACAACTGCCCTCACAAGGGAGTGATCCCGTCTATGATAGGAACAGCTAGTAGCTCATCATCTATCTACGGGTATGGAAGATGTGCGTCAGAAACTTCTCAATGTTACGATCAGAAAAGCTCTTTTTATACCCTTGCAGAGGGTATTATAATTTTGGTCAAAAGTGTGCAACGCAGTGAAGGAGACATCTCCGACTCTATAAAGTATATATATTCTTGATCAGGATCACCTCCCGAGTTGATATAGCCATGTCCGTCTGTCCGTCTGTCTGTTTCTACGCGAACTAGTCTCTCAGTTTTAAAGATATCGAATTGAAACTTTGCACACACCCTTCTTTCCTTTGCACGCAGTATATAAGTCGGAACGGCCGGGATCGGCCGACTATATCCTATAGCTGCCATATAACTGAACGATAGGAAATGCCATAACTCTGCTGTTTGTAAAGTTAGGAAGTTGGGATTTTCTATGACTTCTTTATTTGGCCAATCAATTCGACCTACCAAATTTCATAAGGATCGGCCGGCTATATCCTATAGCTCCCATATAACGATAGGAAATAGCATAACTTTGGTGTTTTTAGAGTTAGGAAGTTGGGATTTTCTATGGGTTTTATATTTGGCCAATCAATCCGACCTACCAAATTTTATAGGGATCGGCCGACTATATCCTATAGCTGCCATATAACTGAACGATTGAAATTGCCATAACTTTGGCGTTTTTAAAGTTAGGAAGTTGGGATTTTTATTAGTATTAAGAATGCATCATATGAATAATTTTGGAGAATATTATTTACAGAATATTCTGCAAGGGTATATCAACTTCGGCTCCGCCCGAAGATAGCTTTCCTTTCTTGTTTGCAATAGTGATTTGCCAAACTTCATTTTTACATAGATAGAGTTCTGTCGTTGGGTGTTGGTCTTTGTTGACCATGTGAAATGTATTGAAGCTATGAGGTTTTTTTTTTGAAAATTGTACCGAATAACAAAGAAAATAAAATTTCGAAAACTATTTATACCTATGCATGGCCGTACTAAATATGATTATGAAATATACATTTTTTATCTATCCCTATTAACGTTGGTTTTGTATCGACCTGTTAAACAATAATTGTAGTGTTATTGAATTTCTAACCTCCACCTATGTTAAAACCAATGAACTTTGGCAACTCACAATTGCCAAAAAAAAGCTTCTCTGATCGTAACATTATGGAGTTTCTGACGCTCTGCTTTCATCACCGTAGATAGCTGATGAGTCTGAGATGACGTGCAGACGAAACTAGCTAGTCCTATCATAGTCGGGTTCACTCCCCAGGGAGTGTAAGTGGGATGAAAGTTAAGTGGAATAAATCGTGTTATAGAAGAAATTAAAATATAACCAACGTATGACCTCGAGTAATTCAATAACACTACTATCCCTATTAACTATTTGCTTCTTGTTGTTATTATTCATTACTATAATGGTGTTTCTTTCTTATATTTCCGTAACTTTATGCGTATATTTGGAATCTATCTTATGACCTATTTCGTTTCTTAGCAAAACTTTATACTGATATATCTACGTTTCTTACTTTCTGATCATATATTAAAATTTTTTTCTTATATTTTTCTATCATAATTTTAGCTCTTTTGATAACTCTAGTCTATATTTACTTTCCTTAGCATAGTCATCTATATTGTATATTTTTCTATATTATCTATACTATTAAATTGTTTTGGTAAATTATTTTTTTTGCCAAATACTAACAAATATGTCATTAAGGGAGTCGTGCTGAAACAAAAGACGAAATGTCGAAATTGAAGCCATACGACGTCCCAATCAGTTTTATCAACCGATATATATTTGTTAAAAGTTATGTGACTTTTTTCGGCGGTTCCAATTGTCTGGTGGTGGTTTCCAGTAGATGTCATTTATAATTGAGTTCTTTTATTCTGTTCCCATGTCGGTAATGAACGTCTTGCTTGGACCGTTATTTAGAATAAAGGATTCAAAAATTGCTTTAGTGACAGTATTTGCGCTCTTATTTGCAACTGGTATGCCAACTAGATATTTAGTTAAGTCACATATTAACGTGACTACATATTCATTTCCATTTTCCGATTTCGGTAGTGAACCAATAATGTCCACTATCACTATCACCCTGTCTAAAATATTTATACATGTATCAGTTATTGCTAATGGTGTCTTATTATGCTTACACTGGTCGGCATATATATTTTTTCATAGTATTAATTTGACTATTAGACTCTTGAGCTGAGACCCGTGGCATTGTATGAACCAAAGAGGATGATAAAAGAGAAATGCAAATTAATAACTGTAAATATGCTAAATATTTCGTCAATCGCCTTTTGTTTTCCCGTTCTTCTGATAAGAATGCCAGCAAGCAACGGTTTTTGCAGCGGCATATATATTTTGTCATTGCGTGATTTAGTTGTTTCTAGGCAAGCTGGAAGTGCTCTTCAAGAAGATTAATACAAGTTTTCATTAATATTGAATTAAATCGATTTTTTAATATTTGAAGTAGTAAAAACATCTGAGATGAGCACCAAAATAAGATCAGAAATAGTGACCAAGTATAACTTGGATGTTTCCGTACAAAACATCGCTATGGAATATAATTTGTGTCGTCAGACCATTTATTATCAAATCAATAAATATAAAAAATTTTATGATGTGATGAATGTTCGCCGTAAAGGCAGAAATCGAAAGACAGGAGCTGAGGCAGATCGTCTTATCGTCCGTGCTTTTAAGGACCCTCTAAAAACACCAAGGCGGTGTCCTTAGAGTGGAATGAGACTGAATCTACTTCCATAAGTGAAAGAACAATACGCAGGCGATTGATTGAAGCAAATATGAAAACATATATCGCAAGGCCAATACCCTTTATCGCCCCAAAAAATAAACTAAAGCGCTAGCAGTTTGCAAAAAGGTACGTTAGATTACGATGGCGTAATGTCCTGTGGACGGATGAGAGTAGTTTTGAATTCCATGCGTCTCAGAAGAAAGTTTTATTACGAATTAACAAAAATTATCGTAAAAAAATTGCTCCTGTGTGTCAAATAGCCACGCTTCCATGTTCTGGGCTTCAGTTTCCTATAATGGTGCGGGAGACTTGGTTCCTATCGACGGATCCATGAACCAGAACCGATATTTAGATACCTTAAACAATTATGCATTTCCCTCCAGCGACAGATTAATAGGTAAGGAATTTATTTTCCAACAGGACTGATCTGACCAGGACAAAAGCAGAAACCATTACTGAGGTCATAATGATCTGGAAAGATATTCCTTTAAAATACCTTCAAACCTTGGTCGATTCCGTTCCAAATCGCCTCCGAAAGGTGATAGACACCAAAGGAGGTTATATTTGGTAGTAATTTCCAGTTTATAATAAATTTCTAATACATTATAGTTAAATAAAACGACAAAAAAAAATATGTCAAAATACTTACGCCACCCATGAAATGACGTTGTTTTTAGTTTTAATGAAATAAAAACCCTAAATCAATGTTAAAAATGAAAAATTGTTATATATATAATTTAATACATTGTAACTAAATGAATTATGTACAATCCATAAAAATTTTTGTCTTTAAAATAAATACAAATTGAAAAAGAAACTGAGGCATTGCCATGACAAAATATATGCCGACCAGTGTAGTTGTTTTTGCTTTTTGGCATTTCTGACATTTTCGTATGTACTTAAAAATATCTTGAGTCATCCCATTCAAAAAATAATTCATTTTATCTTGGCCAAGGTTTTTGTTATGCTTGTATGATCTCCTTGTACTGGATCGCCATGGAATGTAGACATTCTTTGTTTTCTATTACCGTTACCTGGTTGAGTAGAGCTACCCTCAATGAACTCAATAATTTATAGATCATCTGTTTGAAATTATCAATTGTACATAGATGTTTTCCCACGGTGACACTTTGAGTTTATTTATACCGGTTTGCATTTCAAGCCTTTAGAAAAATGGACTTAAGTCAAGAATTCTATTAATATATAAATCGCTAACATCATACCTTGCAGTAATTTTCTTATCTGGTTTAAAAAAATAGCATATTTTTTACATGCAAGGTCACTACTTTACGTACTTCGCCATTGTTGATAACTTTATAGATTTTATTTCTTTTTGTCTACCATTATGTCTAGTAGAGACTTATTATATATCCTGTAATATTTTGTAGCTCTTTAATGATACGCATCAGCTACATAATTGGCTTTTCCTTTTAAATATTTGACTGTAAAGTCGTATTCTTCTAATTCGAGCCCCATACGTGTCAGTTTAGAACTTGGATTTATCATTGAAAATAGATATATTACAGGTTTCGATCTGTTTCAATAATAAAATATAATATAACCATAAATATATGGTCGAAAATGTAATATTGCCCAGTGAATTGTAGCTAAATCCTGCTTGTTACTTTTTCCTTTTGTGAAGGCTCGTGATGCATATGCAATGGGAAGTGGAAGTCCATTATCGTTTTGAATCAAAACCGCCCCACTTGCGTGCTTACCAGTATCCTAATTTTAGCAAAGAATTTGTATACCCTTGCAGAGGGTATTATAATTTTGTTCAAAAGTGTGCAACGCAGTGAAGGAGACATCTCCGACCCTATAAAGTATATATTATATATTCTTGATCAGGATCACCTCCTGAGTTGATATAAGCATGTCCGTCTGTCTGTCCGTCAGTCTGTTTCTACGCGAACTAGTCTCTCAGTTTTAAAGATATCGAATTGAAACTTTGCACATACCCTTCTTTCCTTTGCACGCAGTATATAAGTATATAACTATAACTGAACGATAGAAAATGCCATAACTTTGGTGTTTGTAAAGTTAGGAAGTTGGGATTTTCTATGGGTTTTTTATTTGGCCAATCAATTCGACCTACCAAATTTCATTCGGCCGACTATATCCTATAGCTCCCAAATAACGATAGGAAATACCATAACTTTGGTGTTTTTTAAGTTAGGAAGTTGGGATTTTCTATGGGTTTGATATTTGGCCAATCAATCCGACCTATAGGGATCGGCCGCCTATATCCCATAGCTGCCATATAACTGAACGATTGAAAATGCCATAACTTTGGTGTTATTAAAGCTAGAAAGTTGGGATTTTTATGAGTATTAAGAATGCATCATATGAATAATTTTGGAGAACATTATTTACAGAATATTCTGCAAGGGTATATCAACTTCGGCTCCGCCCGAAGTTAGCTTTCTTTTCTTGTTTATAATTACAAATTATACAAAATTCTTTGCTAAAATTAGGATTTTTAATTTCAATTGTGGTCTTTTAGATTTGCATATTTTGTGTTAATGACCTATGATTATTAAAATCAATTTTAAGTTTATTAAATTCGTTATATAATTCATTCCGTTCCATTATATTATGGATATGAATTACTTTGTAAAGACCATCATTAATAGTGTTCTGCCCAGGTGATCGTCTATAACCGATCTAACCTGCACACCTGGAATGGTGGTTAATACAATTGTTTTATGAGTAAGTGTGCAATGTATTAAAGGTGAGAACTCTAAATTTAATTTATCTATCTAAAGATGTTCTAATTCAATAGTGCTTGTTGGTGTCGTAGAGACTAATTGAAGAATTCTTTCCTTAAAAAAAAGCATATCTATTATAAACTTGTCTTATTGCTTTTCTAAAAAAATTTTGTTGAGAATATTTTTTTTTAATTTAAATTAAGTGTTTCAAGATTGTCTGCTCTGCTCAAACTGAACAGCAACACCCATAGAGCTTTTTATGTGTGATCGAAAATTATTTTTTTTATAATTTTTGGGCTGGCCTGGCCAGTTTTAAGTCCACCTCTTAATACGATTGACATACTTGGCCAGTACGAATCAGGCCTTTCTA
The DNA here is from genome assembly GCA_018153365.1 of Drosophila fuyamai. Classification (NCBI taxonomy): domain Eukaryota; kingdom Metazoa; phylum Arthropoda; class Insecta; order Diptera; family Drosophilidae; genus Drosophila; species Drosophila fuyamai. The sequence goes on along the minus strand of JAECXW010000592.1, from coordinate 652,849 downwards.
ACCTATGCGATCTCTGGGGACGAGTAGAAATAAAATAAAATAAATTATTAAAAACTCTTGGAAAAATGTATGTCAATAGCCGTACACTGCGCGAAATTTCCTGAAAATCATCAAATTTGGATCGATTTCACCCTATTATTCCTATGGAAGCTAGAATATAGACGTCCGACGTCGCTTTTACCCTAATCAAGGTATGCATAAAAAATACGATTTGGAAAGATTCATGTCAATAGCTTTTATACTGCGCGAAATATCCTGAAAAGCATCAAATTTTAATCGATTTTACCCTGATCAAGGTATGCATAAAAAAATACGATATGGAAAGACTCTTGTTAATAGCTTATATACTGTGCGAAATATCCTGAAAATCATTAAATTTTAACCGATTTCACCCTATTGTTCCTATGGAAGATATAGGATATAGACGTCCGATCGGCACGCGCTTTTACCCTGATCAAGGTATGCCTACGAAAATATGATTTGGAAAAATTCATGTCAGTAGCTTATACTTGGTGGGGTGAAAAGTAAGCTTGACCGCCAGAATGCGCTACTACTGCAAAGAAGGTTATGGTTCTATTTAGGCAAGCATACCAAATTTCAGTGCGATACTGCCCTTAGTTTTGTTTTGACAGCTGATTGCTGTTGACGTGCTTGGCATCATGTTGAATAGGGACAAAAACCATTTTACGTTCTCTCATAAAACATTATTTTTTGAGAGGCAAGACGGCTAAGGAAACAAAAAAATTGTACAAATATTATGGGGCAAATGCTCCGTCAGATTACGCCTTGAAGTTTGGTTTCAAGAGTTTCGTGGTGGCCGCAACTCCACTACCGATGATGTCCGCAGCGGCAGGTCTTCCGATTTGGCTTCCTCGGACTATTAGATGTGCGATCGGCACGCGTTTTTACCCTGATCAAGGTATGCATACGAAAACACGTTTTGGAAAAATTCATGTCAATAGCTCTTATACTGCGCGAAATATCCTGAAAAGCATCATATTTTAATCGATTTTACCCTGATCAAGGTATGCATAAAAAAATACGATCTAGAAAGACAGACTCATGTTAATAGCTTATATACTGTGCGAAATATACTGAAAATCATTAAATTTCAACCGATTTCACCCTATTGTTCCTATGGAAGATATAGGATATAGACGTCCGATCGGCACGCGCTTTTACCCTGATCAAGTTATGAAATTCTCCGTGTTACCTCCGGTGTCCCACAAGGGAGCCATCTGGGTCCGTTACTTTTTACATTATTTATTAATGATCTTCCCTCAATTATAAGTCATTCTCGCGTACTTATGTACGCAGATGATGTTAAGTTGTGCCTGCAGTATAAGGACATTTCCTGCCATTTAGACTTGCAATCGGATTTAGATGATTTTCAAAACTGGTGCCGAGATAATTTACTAAATTTGAACGGTTCCAAGTGCAAGCTGATGACTTTTTATCGGGCCAATCCGATATACGCGACTTACTCGTTAAGTGGCAGCTCTTTGGATAGAATAACTCTTGTAAACGATCTTGGCGTTCTCTTGGACCCCAAACTAAAATTTTCTAATCACATTTCGTCCATGGTTAATAAAGCCAGAGGAGTGCTTGGATTTATTAAAAGGTGGTCAAAAGAATTCGATGATCCTTATTTGACTAAAACGTTATATATTTCGCTAGTCCGTCCGATTCTGGAGTATGGGTCTCCCGTCTGGAGTCCACAATACGGAATACATATTGGTCGTATTGAATCTGTACAAAAAAACTTCCTTCTTTTTGCTTTACGGCGCCTAAACTGGGATGCAAATCTTATCTTACCTTCTTATTCTAGTAGACTTCTTTTGATTAATTTACCATCCCTAGCCAACCGTAGAACGATGCTTGGTACTATCTTTATTTACAACATTATACATGGTGATATTGACTTGTTAAGTCGGCTAAACTTTTCTGGGCCAAGTAGATTAACCAGAAATTATATTCCCCTAACTTTAAATCATTGTAGATCTAACTATGCCTTGCATGAGCCTTTCAGAGTATTATGTTCTGACTATAATAGACTTTTTCCTGTAATATCAAATCTGGACTCTCTGCCGCTCCTAAAACGATTAATACTTGCTTCATTGGCACAAGATTGATCTAACTATAATTTTTTTCCACGGACCTTTACCTTTATTTTCCTATCTCGCGTCTATCTTATCGCGAATCGTGCCGTACGATACACGGCTGCGCCCCTCGGTCGGTTGGGCGGGTAAGTGGGCCGTGGGACTCCCACTAGTTGGAGTGAAAAGTAACCTTGACCGCCAGAATGCGCTACTACTGCAAAGAATGCTATTTTTCCTTACGGTGCGTTCATGTTTAGGGAAGCATACCAAATTTCAGTGCGATACTGCCCTTAGTTTTGTTTTGGCAGCTGATTGTTGTTGACGTGCTTGGCATCATGTTGAATATGGACAAAAACGATTTTACGTTCTCTCATAACACATTATTTTTTGAGCGGCAAAACGGCGAAGGAAACAAAAGAAAAATTGTACAAATATTATAGGGCAAATGCTCCGTCAGATTACACCGTTAAGTATTGGGTTCGAGAGTTTCGTGGAGGCCGCAACTCCACTACCGATGAAGTGCGCAGCGGCAGGCCTTCCGATGCGGTTACAGAGGGCAATGTCAAAAAATGCATGAAATGGTATTGGCTGATCGCAAAGTGAAAGTGCGCGAGTTAGCAGATGCCACAAAGATCAGTACTGAGCGTACACGCCATGTTTTGAGCGAGATTCTGTATATGAAAAAGTTATCCTGTCGCTGGATGCCGCGCATGCTCACTCCGGACCAAAAACTCGAACGCGAGACCAGTTCGAAAGAGTGTTTGGACTTAGTGATGCGGAATCCGCGGACTTTTGGCGTCAATTGGTAACTGTTGATGAAACCTGGATCCACTATTACACACCAGAGAATGAGTGCCCGGCAATGGACCAAAACCGGCACGAGTGCTCCGAAGCGGCCGAGGGAGGCTCGATGGGTCGGAAAGGTTATGGCGTCAGTTTTCTGGGATTGTCATGGCATACTCTTCGTGGACTACCTCGAAAAAGGAAAAACCATCAACAGCGAGTATTACTGTTCATTGTTGGTGCGATTGAAGGCTGAAATTGCTACAAAACAGTTTTTGCAGCGGCAATGCACCGGTGCACAAGAGCGTAGCAACCACGGCTAAAATAAGTGGCTTAGGGCTCCAATTGCTTCGGCATCCACCTTATTCGCCCGATTTGGCTCCCTCGGACTATTATCTCTTCCCGAACCTGAAAAGATGGCTCATTAATAAAAAATTGAGCTCACGCAATTAAGTCATCGACGCCGCGGATGACTTTTTGCAGACCTTTCGAAAAATTACTTTTCGAATGGGATCAAAAATTGGAAAATCGCTAAAATAAGAGTATCGAGCTAAAAGAGGGGACTACATTGAATAAAATAAAAAAAAACATTTGAGACAACAATTTTTTTCATTCTCAAGGAGGTTACCTTTCACTCCATCTAGTATATTGCGCGAAATATCCTGAAAATCATTACATTTTAAACGATTTCACCCTATTGTTCCTATGGGAGCTATAGGATATGGGCGCTTTTACCGTGATCAAAAAAGTATAAACAAGAAAGGAAAGCTAACTTTGGGCGGAGCCGAAGTTGATATACCCTTGCAGAATATTCTGTAAATAATATTCTCCAAAATTATTTATATAATGCATTCTAAATACTCATAAAAATCCCAACTTCCCAACTTTAAAAACACCAAAGTTATGGCATTTTCAATCGTTCAGTTATATGGCAGCTATAGGATATAGTCGGCCGATCCCTATAAAATTTGGTAGGTCGGATTGATTGGCCAAATATAAAATTCATAGAAAATCCCAACTTCCTAACTTTACAAACACCAGAGTTATGGCATTTCCCATCGTTCAGTTATATGGCAGCTATAGGATATAGTCGGCCGATCCCGTTCCGACTTATATACTGCGTGCAAAGGAAAGAAGGGTGTGTGCAAAGTTTCAATTCGATATCTTTAAAACTGAGAGACTAGTTCGCGTAGAAACAGACAGACGGACATGCCTATATCAACTCAGGAGGTGATCCTGGTCAAGAATATATATACTTTATAGGGTCGGAGATGTCTCCTTCACTGCGTTGCACACTTTTGACCAAAATTATAATACCCTCTGCAAGGGTTTAAAAATACTATTTGGAAAGATTCATGTTAATAGCTTATATACTTCGCCAAATAACTTAAAAATCATTAAAGTTTAACCGATTTCACGCTATTGTTTCTATGGAAGCTATAGGATATAGTCGTCCGATTGGCATGCGCTTTTAACCCTGATCAAGGTATGCATAAAAAATACGGTTTGGAAGGATTCATGTCTATAGCTTATATAGTGCTCCAAATATCCTGAAAATCATTAATTTTTAACCGATTTAATCCAATTGTTCCTATGGGAGCTATAAGATATAGACGTCCGATCGACTCGCGCTTTTACCCTGATCAAGGTATGCATACGTAAATACGATTTGGAAAGATTCTTGTCATTAAATTTTAACCGATTCATCCTATTGTTCCTATGGGAGCTATAGGAGATAGGCGTCCGATCTGGACGTGCTTTTTCCCTGATCAAGGTATGCTTAAAAAAAACGAGTTAGAAAGATTCATGTAAATAGCTTATATACTGCGTGAAATATCCTGAAAATCGTTAAATTTTAAATTTTAAAGCTCATATGCGAGCAATAGGGTATAGACGTCCGATCGGCACGCCCTTTGATCAAGGTATACATAAAAGATAAGATTTGGAAAGATTCATGTCGATAGCTTGTATACTTCGCCAAATATCCTGAAAATCATTAAATTTTAACCGATTCACCCTATTGTTTCTATGAAAGCTATGGGATATAGACGTCCGATCGGCATGCGCTTTTAACCCTGATCAATGTATGCATAAAAAATACGGTTTGGAAGGATTCATGTCAATAGCTTATATACTGCGCCAAATATCCTGAAAAGCATCAAATTTTAACCGATTTAATCCAATTGTTCCTTTGGGAGCTATAAGATATAGACGTCCGATCGGCTCGCGCTTTTACCCTGATCGAGGTATGCATAGAAAAATACGATTTGTAAAGAATTATGTCAATAGCTTTTGGACGACTGTGAAAGTTTCAGATCGCTAGCTTTTAAACTGAGCTCGCAAACGGTATTGAAACAGACGAACATGGCTATATCGACTCCCCTATTGATCCTGATCAAGAATATACATATATACTTTATGGGGTCGGAACGTCTTTATGTCGCACTAGCCCGACATTTTGTGCTGTGGCCTGGGTTACGATCTAGCCGGCACGCCTGATCTCTCTTAGCATTCGCCGAAGGGGGTCAGACGTGCTCTTTTGGCCAAACTTGTCGGAGTCCTCACTGTACCGCCCGCAGTCACTGGTGGGGCAGGGGAGCCGGCAAGTGGTATGCAACCCCGGACACGAGACTTATTCTGGGGTCAGCCTAAAATGAGCGTATTTTCCGGTCGGCTTTTCCGACCCCGTGCAAAATAGAAATGCAACTTTTTATTATAAATTTCAAGTCAACAATTTAGGTTTTATTCAAGAATTTTCTTCATATTCCTCGTTTTAGTATCTCTGCTGTAATATTTCCTTTCGCAAGTTTCTTACAGATTTTCTCGTAGCTTTATTTCTAGATCTAGCACTATAACACAGAATTCTAGGGGCGGGTCTAACCTACCCTTACCTTGTAACACCGCATCGAGATAGGAAACCTTCCAAACACGTGGTTTATGGCCGGGTTGGAGGTTTTCGTGGCCCCCTCGGTGCGGGTCTTCCATCTCAGTCACCCATCTCACTCCTGCACACATATGTGTGTGAGGAGTTAAATAACAACAAATAATAGAGAGTTTGGAGAATACAGCTGGAGAGAGTTTGGAGAATACAGCTGGAGAGAGTTTGGAGAGTACGAGAAGAGAGTTTGGAGAATGCAGCTGGTGAGAGTTTGGAGTGAACGAGGAGTGAGGGAGTTTGGAGAGAACGAGGAGAGACAGTTAGGAGAGAACGAGGAGAGAGAGTTTGGAGCAAAGAGTAACGGTAGAACGCGGCGGACTTTTGACATTAGTATAGTGCGTCCGCAAAGAACAAAAGGAGAAGCCGAGAATTAACGTGATACGCCGGCCTATATAAGCGGGCCGAGCGCAGGAAGCGGGATCAGTCGATCACAAGGGGTCAATCAGAGTCAAGCAGAAAGTCAGTAAACAAACAAGTCCAGCCAACATCAGGAGGAAGCAGAGCCACGCCGAGTCAACAGGAGCAAGATCGCTTCATCAAGATGTTTGGGACTTAGAGTTGAAGTCGCGGAGCTGAGAAACAGGTAGCTGAGGTCCTTAAGGCATCACGCGGCTAAGTCCAGGCGCGTTGTTCTAATTCCGGCGAGTCCGACAGAATTGAATAGAAAGAATCCTTCGACAAAGAACCGTGGGCTCGGAGGGAAGCTGTCCAGAATCAGCTGCCGTGCGAAAACAATTGCCTTGACGAATTCCGGCGTACGCCTGAACCGGCAGGCGAGAATTGTGCAGGCCCTGGTGCGACTAGCCACGAAGGACGCGCGTCCGAACCACGGGTGTCTCGAGAGGCGTATGCGTCGAGAGCACAGTAGTTCGCCCCAGAGTCCTAGAAAGGCAGCTGACCGAATCCCGAGAGCCAAAGACCCGCTGCACCTAGTCTCACAAGAGCGCGCGGACAACGGAGCCAGGATTCGCGCCGTGAGCAGAGCAAGGACATCGAGGACACAAGGAACGACAAGCAGTCATCGCAGGCCCAGCAGCAACCAAGCCATACTAGGACGTATCCAGTCCACGGCTAAGAGGCGAGGGCGGAAGCGTTCGTCTTGAACCAAGCGTCCTGCCACAGGGACTGCATTGGCGGCCTTCCGGCGTATGCCTGAACCGTCAGGTAGAAACTGTATAGGCATCTGGTGTGACCGGCCGGGACAGATCCAGGGACAGGAAGCTGTGGCTGCGAAAGGCGTACGCTTTGAGAGCCCAGTGCCTGTTCACCTTAGTCTGGGAACGGTGACGCATCCCTAGACCCTCATAGCCCCGAGGCCAAAGACAACGGAGGCGTTCCGGTCCAGCGCGAAGCGAGGCAGCGGAGAGCGACGGTGGAGCCAATCCCAAATTCATCAGGAAGGCGTTGAGACAACCATCTGTCACCATTATTCCCAGGCCGAGGGACAAGTCGGCGAATAAAGATCCCAGTATAAACATCCTAACATTCTGTGCGTTTTCACTGGACAATCGGGCGGTCACGTTTATATAAATTTGGTGGGACGAACAACGCACATCTTTTGAGCCAGCCGTACGATACTTGTAGCGAGCAGACCATAAAAATCAGTTCGTTTGGCGCCCAAAACGTGATTGTCCAGTCGGTGAGAATCAGCAAATAAACATAAATGAGGAAAGGATGGATATATCTCCTCAAGAAAGAGGATTTCGCAAAAATAGGAGCCAAGTTAGGCATCATTTTGGAGGGAAGAACGGATGACATGAAGAAAGCCCTCTCAGAGTACCTAACAAGGAAACAGAATGACCCAGGAGTAGCAGAGATCTGGGCTGAGCTGGAAGAGAAATACGACAATAAGCCAGGCCCAACAGTCAAATTGCTGAACCCTGACGCCGAGGAGCTCATAGCAAGTCTTGGAGTAGACAGCATGAAGGAAGCTGGCAGGAGTCGAAACACAAGCCAAGAAAGAAAATCAGGGCAGCAAAAACTAAGCACAGCAGATTACACCAAAGTCGCAAAGCAAGTGAGAGAATGGTCGTTCGAATTCGATGGCACAGAGAAGCCACTGGAATTCCTAGAACAGGTGGAGTGGTCCGCAAACCTGAACATGATCCCACGTGCAATGCCAGAGCTATTGCAAGACAAAGCACTGAAATGGTTTATTTCAAACAATAAACATTGGAGAATATGGGGAGAGTTCAGCGAAGTTTCCAGACGTACTTTCTGCCGAGAGGATTCTTCTCAAAGTTGGCAGACAAGGTGAAACAGCGGAAACAGGGTTTTAGAGAACCGTTCAAAGATTACATGGTGGACATGCAGACCGTGATGAGGCCACTCGGGTACTCGCCAAAGGAGACCCTAGAAATAATCAAAGACAATTGCACACCAGACCTGAGAATTTCATTAAGAACGTACAAAGTGGATGATCTGGACACATTAATGATCCTGGCTTACGAGTACGAGTAACTGGACAAAGAGCACAACAAAGACAGCCAATAAACACATTATGGAGGCCACCAAACACCACTCAGGTGGCACGCAACCCAATGCCAAGAGCCACCAATGCACTGACCCACATAATGAACCCACAGGAGGCATGTCGCCGTTGTGGACGACACGAACACTGGGCACAACGATGCAGAAACCAAAGATTACTGTTCTGTTGGGTGTGCGGCAAAGTTGGCATCAGGAGCGTAGAGAGCTGCGATCCCAGTCGCAGAGGGGCGCACAGGGGTCGCAAAACGCCTCCTCTCCAAACTAACTGGCAATTTGATCGAGGAAGAGCAGCAGTTATCCGCGTCCGTTGAAATCGGAGGCGTCGCATACAAGGCCACAATTGACACGGGAGCAACGTCATGTTTCATCAACGAGGAGCTAGCGGATAGACTGGCTGACAAAGGAAGGATCACAAGGACAAGACGGCCATCGTAATGGTGAAAAAGAACACGGGCAAGTGGAGGCTATGCGTTGATTTCAGACAAATAAACGCAAAGTCCATAAAATGTGCCTACCCGATGCCGCGGATTAATTATATCCTGGAGCAACTCAGAGAGGCAAAATACATAAGCAGTCTAGACTTAAAAGCCGGATATTGGCAAGTCCCTTTGGAGGTAAATAGTAGGCAATATACGGCGTTTACAGTGCCCGGCAAAGGCGTGTTCCAATGGAAAGTAATGCCTTTTGGACTACATTCAGCATCGGCCACGTTCCAAAGGGCTCTGGATCAGGTAATCGGCCCGGAGATGTCACCATACGCGTTTGCATACCAAGATTACATCATTGTGATTGGACGCACGCTGAAAGAACTCGTGAAGAACCTAAAGGAAGTGTTTAGGCGCCTCAAGGAAGCAAACTTTAGAATAAACGCCGATAAATGCAAATTCTTCAAGCAAGATTTGCTTTACCTAGGACACCGCGTTACTCCGCTGCCGGAGACTCTTAGGGCCATGAAAGACGCATCGGAAAAACCGACCAATAGCTGCAGCTGGGTCAGAAGTATGTGCGAGAAAATAAAAGCCCAACCACAAAAATATCCAGATTATGTAATGGAAGGCGAGTCTCTCTATAGGCACATTCCTCACAGAGCGGGCAATGAAGATGTCATAGCTTGGAAACTGTGCGTTCCGCAGGGTCTTAGACAAGCCGTACTAGAAGAATATCATGACTGCCCATCCGCTGAGCACGTTAGGAGTAGAAGAACAGTACTACTGGCCAGAAATGCACAGAGACGCCAGGACCCATGTACACAAGTGTGAAGTGTGCCTGAAATACAAACCCAATCAGGTAAAGGCTGCGGAAAAAATGCGCACTCAGATACCAGAGGAATCATGGGCAACAATATGTGCGGATTTCGTCGGGCCATCGCCAAGTTCAAAGCACGGAAATCAGATGATACTGGTGTTAATCGACCGGTTTTCCAAATGGACTTAAATTGTACCACTACGAACAGCAACAGCAGAGTCCCTACAGAGGGCGTTCAGAGAACGCGTAATATCAAGGTTCGGGGCTCCAAAGATAGTGATAACCGACAACGGAATACAGCAGTCGAACTTCGAACCTTCAAAAGATTTCTTAGCGAAATGGGGATAAAGCAGCAATTCACGGTGCCCTACACATTGCAGGAAAACCCAACAGAACGGGCTAACCGCACGGTAAAAACGATGATAGCTCAATTCGTAGGAAAGGATCACAGAACTTGGGACGAGAACTGGCCAGAAATTATGCTAGCAGTGAACTCAAGCATATCTGAATCAACTGGATACTCACCATCGTTTCTCACACAAGGACGGGAACCCCGTTTGCCAAACGCATTATATGACAGAGAAACGTTAGGCTCTGGGAGAAACACAGAGACGCCAGACGAGAAGACCAGGCCGCTAAGTTAAAAGAAATCGAGATCGTACGGCGAAATATGGAAAAAGCATCCCAGGACCAAGCCAGACACTATAATCTGAGGAGGAAGCAGTGGACACCAGAAGTGGGCAGCGTAGTGTGGGCCAAAGAACACCACCTATCCAATGCAGCAGAAGGGTTCGCTGCGAAACTAGCCCCGAGGTACGATGGTCCTTACCAGGTGGTAGACTTCGGCTCGCCGGTAATCTGCAAAATACGTCACACACATTCGAAGGAAGAGCGGACGATTCACATTGGCGAGCTTAAACATCAACAAACAGAAACGACACAAGAGTCATCCATACGTCACGCAAAAAGGACAATCACAATTATAAGACTCAAGGATATGAATGGACAAGGATACTAGGGACCCCGACTACGAGGCAGGCGGATTCAGCGTCGGGCATACGCCCAAGTCATCCGCCTATACGCCGCGCAGCACAGGGAACACACAAGGAAGGGATAACAAGGATCCCAAAACGGGGCAGACGGATTAATCGTCGGGCATAAGCCAGAGTCATCCGCCTATACGCCGCGTAGATAGGGTACCCACGGAAAACAAAGGGGCAGAACCCATGCAACGAGGCAGGCGAATTCAACGTCGGGCATACGTTAAAGCCATCCGCCTATACGCCGCGCAGCACAGGGAACACACAAGGAAGGGATAACAAGGATCCCAAAACGGGGCAGACGGATTAATCGCCGGGCTTAAGCCAGAGTCATCCGCCTATAGGCCGCATGGATAGGGTACCCAAGGAAAACCAAGCGGCAGAACCCAGGCAACGGGGCAGGCGAATTCAGCGTCAGGCATACGCCCAAGTCATCCGCCTATACACCGCGTAGCAAAGGGAACACACAAGGAAGGATTTCCACGGATCCCAAAACAGGGCAGACGGATTAATCGTCGGGCATAAGCCAGAGTCATCCGCCTATACGCCGCTTAGATAGGGTACCCAAGGAAAACAAAGGGTCAGAACCCATGCAACGAGGCAGGCGAATTCAGCGTCGGGCATACGCCCAAGCCATCCGCCTATACGCCGCGCAGCACAGGGAACACACAAGGAAGCGATAACAAGGATCCCAAAACGGGGCAGACGGATTAATCGTCGGGATAAGCCAGAGTCATCCGCCTATAAACCATGTTCAAAAAAAAAAAAAATTAAATAATTAATTAATGATACGATAAACACAGTACAAGTAATAACAAGTAGGATAGCTCAGCCCGTAGCGTCGTGAGACTATATAAATCTAATATATATAAATTTAATGGCGGCCGAAGAATGGGGAGAGCGGAGCTGTATCGTAGGACCCAAAGTAAGCCAAGCGACTGCTGAACACAGAAGGAAAGTGCCAAGAAGCCAAGCAGGGCCGACAATAACGGCATTCGGTACAAGATGGGAACAAGGTGGAAAGCCCGAGGGAAATAGCGGGATCGAGGAAAGGGAGACGGGGAAAATCGAGGTGTCATCGAGAGGGTCAAACGAAGGGATGGGCATTCAAAGATCAGTAACGACCATGTCAACACGCATTACCTGATCGGAGGCAAGGATGGTCGGAGGACAGGCGCACGATGGGCAGCATCCTACCCGGGGACCCCAACACCCCTGGGCTGCATGGGGAGAGCGAGCTCACCCGGGCAGACATGGAGGCCATCCACTCGGCCTTGCCAGAGGCCCAACAGCAGGCCAAGAGAAAACGGGTGGCCGAGGAGGAGAAGGAGGAGAGACAGGAGGCAGCAAGGCGGCGGCAAAGGTATGCCGAGGCGCAGTGGGAGGCGGTTCTCCGTGCTGCACAGGAGGAGGAGGAGCGTCTCTGGGCAGGACCCGTCCTGATGGATGAGGTCCCGTCAGCCTCGCCCGGGATGCTCGCAGTCCCTCCCACTCCCCGATACCTACCCGACGGAGAGGATGAGGAGGTACCAGCACCCCCAAAGTGGACACCCGACCGCCCCGCCATGTCCCGCTTTATAGGGAGCAGAAGAAGGGGGGTGAACCCGGCCGAGCAATCTCCGCCCGGACAGGCCCACGGCGGGGAAGGAGATGCGGAAAAATCCCGGGAGTCGACCTCGGAAAGCCGGCAGGATCAGCAGGACACGCACGGGCCTCAAAGACGGTGTTTCCCTACGGAGATACCCATGACCCACGTGAGCCATGCCCTGCACTCGTTCACGGTGCAAGGGGTCCTATGGAGGTAGCACGCAGTGACGTGGTTCTGGCCGGAGGGACCGGCCGGCGCGACGACCGAGGCCGCGGAAGGGTGTCCTAACTTCCCACATAACCCCCGAGACCCCCGCCTACGTGGGAGCCACGCCCACGTGACACCGCCGACATAACCAACCACGGCCGATATCGGCAGACGGCGGCAGGCCGGCGCAGGATGAAGAGCCCGTGGAGAAAGGCCCGTGGGTGTGGCCCGATCCCGTGCCTGGAGGGAGGCCGAAGCTCGCCAGGCGGAAGTCCGCGCCGAACGGGATCTCCCGGTCTCCGTTTCAACGACAGGTGTCGTTGCCCGACGAGCGGCGGTGGACGTAGGTCCAGAGGCAGGAGTGGCCCTCGGAAATTGAGGCAGCACCGGCGATTGTAGCCGCACCGAAGGGGCGGAAAGCAGTGCGTCCTGGTCCAGCACGGCCAATGGCAAAGGTGGGTCGTGCGGGGGGGTGGGGGGTTGGGGGGGAAGGCTGAAAAGGAGAGAGAGTAAAAGTGAGAAATGTGAAAGCAAGAAGAAAAAGAGAAAACTTACCGGGGTAAATTTCCTGGCACGCTGCACATGTACAGGGATGTGAGCGTTTCGATTAATAAGCGGTCGATTGGCACTGGACGATAGTGTCGATCGATGGTCACAGAACACACGGCACAGGAAGGGTCACACTAAAAAATATCGCCACCACCGGATGGTAACGCTGCACTAATTCAAATCATCGAGATCGCCTGGAAAAGCGATCGTGAAAGCGGTAGTGTGACCAGACAACGAAGGAAAGGAGATGCTTCGAACGCGAATTCTATGGGGGAAACATCTTGGGCGGGAAAAGGAATGATGCATCGGCGCTGTGGAACTCAGGTACGAGCTGTGAGCGTCGAGGGAACCATTTGAAGGAGCAAGAGGACTCGAAGGCTACAATGATTTAGAAGGAAGCAGCCGGAGAGAAGAAAATCAAGTCTATGGGGGAAACATCTTGGGGCGGGAAGTACATGGAACGAGAAGGAGCGACGTCGAGGGAAGGAGGACTAACATCAGCGATCCGGAACAGCGGATATAGAGAGAACTCTAAGATAACAGCCGGAGAGGAGGTGGAAGTCTCATTTCGTTCCCAAAGAAAGGGGAGAATGTAAGGAGTTAAATAACTCCTCACAAATAATAGAGAGTTTGGAGAATACAGCTGGAGAGAGTTTGGAGAATACAGCTGGAGAGAGTTTGGAGAATACAGCTGGAGAGAGTTTGGAAAATACAGCTGGAGAGAGTTTGGAGAGTACGAGAAGAGAGTTTGGAGAATGCAGCTGGTGAGAGTTTGTTGAGAACGAGGAGTGAGAGAGTTTGGAGAGAACGAGGAGAGAGAGTTTGGAGACAACGAAGAGAGAGAGTTTGTAGAGAAAGAGTAACGGTAGAAGGCGGCGGAATTTGGACCCTAGTATAGTGCCGTGCGCAAAGACAATAAGGAGAAGCGGAGAATTAACGGGATAAGCCGGCCTCCGAGGGAAGCTGTCCAGAACCAGTCGCCGTGGGAAAACTAGTGCCTTGTCGAATTCCGGCGTACGCCTGCACCGGGAGGCGAGAATTGTGTAGGCCCTGGTGCGAATACCACGGGTGTCTCGAGAGGCGTATGCGTCGAGAGCACAGTAGTTCGCCCCCAGAGTCCTAGAAAGGCAGCTGACCGAATCCCGAGAGCCAAAGACCCGCTGCACCTAGTCTCACAAGAGCGCGCGGACAACGGAGCCAGGATTCGCGCCGTGAGCAGAGCAAGGACATCGAGGACACAAGGAACGACAAGCAGTCATCGCAGGCCCAGCTGCAACCAAGCCATACTCCGACGTTAGCTGTGGCTGCGAAAGGCGTACGCTTTGAGAGCCCAGTGACTGTTCACCCTAGTCTGGGAACGGTAACGCATCCCTAGACCCTCATAGCCCCGAGGCCAAAGACAACGGAGGCGTTCCGGTCCAGCGCGAAGCGAGGCAGCGGAGAGCGGCGGTGGAGCCACTCCCAAATTCATCAGGAAGGCGTTGAGGCAACCATCTGTCACCATTAGTCCCAGGCCGAGGGACAAGTCGGCGAATAAAGATCCCAGTATAAACATCCTAACATTCTGTGCGTTCTCACTAGACAATCGGGCGGTCACGTTTATATAACACACATCTACTGAGCAAGCCGCACGATACTCGTAGCGAGCAGACCACAAAAATCAGTTCGTTACACGTGGCGGTCGGTGCGTGTGTTTCCTTATCTTGCGGCACAGATCTTCTCGCCGCTGGTCCTGGGCCAAGAGATCTACACCGTCCTTGTCCTCGTCATGCTGCTGCTGCTCCTGCCGGGCCAGAGTCAAACGACCGCTGGTTTGTCATTGCAGTTGTTGCTGATCCTGTCGCCACTTGGCCAGCGTAAATCGACAGTTCGTTTCTCCTGTTCTTGTTGTTACTCCTCGATGGGTCCTTCGTCGCCACTCGCCTGGGCCAGCGTCAAAACGAGAGCTGCCTCTATTCACTTTTTGTTCCTCCGCGTCAATCGACCGCTCGCAAATCACTGACTCCCAGTTTGGGTCCAGCTTCTTGTCTTGAAACTTCCATGTTCTTATATTCTTTTCCCTGGCGCGTGCCAGTTTTCGGGGATTGATTTCGCTAGTGTGCGAATTCCCGTATATGTCGCAAGCCTATTGTCCTCTCCCTCTCTCCTATGGCTGGAGTTGGCGGGTGCCAGTTTTTCGCGGTGAGTTCTCGCGCTTTAAATGTGTGTGTGAGGTGAGCTCTGGCCCGCTAGCGGTGGGTGTTCCGCTTGACTATCGTGGGTGTGTGTTCGTGCCTAATCTTAACCTACGATTACTACTAAACTTATCTACTAATACTTATCTTACGGTTCCTTACAAATAATATGCAAATAATGTTTACTTACCCAGTTTTATTCGCTTTTTTGTCACATTGTTTATTACCTGATTTGTGTGCTTTTTGACGAACCCTGTTTTTATATAAATGTGGAATTGTTGATTATCATACACTGACAGAACTCCACCTATGTTAAAACCAATGAAGTTTGGCAACTCACAATTGCCAAAAGCTTCTATGATCGTAACATTGGCGAATTTCTGACGCTTTGCGTCCCTCCCTGTAGATAGCTGATGAGTCTGAGGTTACGTGCAGACGAAACTAGCTAGCACTCCCTAGTGAGTGCAAGTGTGATGAAAGTTAAGTGGAAAAAATCGTTGTGTTGTAGAAGAAATTAAAATATAACTAACGTATGACTTCGAGTAATCCAATACCTCTACAATTATTACCAATTTTTTTAATATTATATGTATTTCAAGTTTCTTTCAAAATTGAGGTGTAAATGTAATTTATAATATTTCGTTTGCAACCTAATCCGTTCTCACTTCCTTACCTTACATAAATGTCTTTGAATAACAAATATAAGAATAATTTTCCAATGTTAATATAATTTTTTCTTTTATACAGGAAAACATCACATTACGCGAACAATTACTAAAGATTAATAGTTGCGAATGTGAAACTGGAAATGATAATGAGCTGCTACCCAATGCTTTAGACTCTAAAGCCAACAAAAAAAATCTTATTAAAATCGCAACGAAGACAAAATGTTCTAACAAAAAAATCACTAATGCCAACCTGAAAAAGAATGTCGCTATATTATTTGCCATGGCTTTTATGGTGTCTTTGAATGCCGGCAATTTTCGGTCTTATCTTAACAAGCCGTTTATTAAGGAAGGTAATAATGTCTTAGATAGTTTCGTGAAAGACTCTGGTCGCCGTTTACTCTGGGTTGAAAAACAGGAGGAATATAATAAAAATCGTATATCAAATTCACGTGTATTGGACCAAACTGTGGTTCCGCCGCTTTATTTTTTAAGCTCGAACAGGGGCAAGCAGAATACAAATTCAACAGAGAAGAAAACCAGTAACTTATCTCAAATAATACCAGAATGTATTGGCAGTTGCGACTTGTCTAAATCTATTACCAATCAATCTGAATATAGTAAGCTTGCCCAAAATTTATATAAATGGACTAGCGGAAATCTAAACATGTCATCAAGTTTTACAATTAGGAAAGATAACCTGCACGGACTTAAACTATCAAATGACTATCTTGAGTTAGATCCTGAAACGCACGATAAACAAGGAAAGCGTAAAATACACTTAGACTTAAATGATTTAACCTCGCATATGCAGGACAAACAGAGAAAATTAGACAAAAAAAAAACTTACAATAAACGCGAACAAATTAATTTGATTAGTGTCATTCAACGAAAAGATGATACTTTTTATGTACTTTCCTTTAATATGGATCACGCACTTCTTCCAGCATTGAATTACAATAATAGTGCACGACCAAAAATGTCGTTAATACTCCCGTTAGAAAATCCTGGGATAAACGGGAATATAAAGTTGATGCAGGTCGACTGTGAAGTATTTAATACTAAAGAATTCGAGGTAAAGCCTGATATGATCCCAGCTAGATTTCGACCAAACACTATGAAATGGAATTCATATACCCAAAAATTTAAAAGAGGGGATATTCCGACGCAAATCAATTCAGTACCCGAGAAACCACGAGTGAGAAATTTTTATATGGTTGGTCCAAAAAACCAAGCTGCCGCAGATTCATCTAATGAAAAGACACAATTTATTCAGTTTAAGCAACCTACAAATTAGAACAATAGTCAGATGTCCGTGCCCAGCCTGAACGCTCGAACTAATGAATTCTTGCCTTCCTACATAAAACCCAAATTTAAAAATTAATATTTGAAAATGGAACTATTTAATGTAATCTAGATTTTTATAACCTTGCAGAGGCTATTATAATTTTGGTCAAAAGTGTGCAACGTAGTGAAGGAGACATCTCTGACCCTATCTTCTTGATCAGGATCTCCTCCTGAGTTGATATAATTATGTCCGTCTGTCTGTTTCTACGCATACTAGTCTCTCAGTTTTAAAGATATCGAATTGAAACTTTGCACACACCCTTCTTTCCTTGGCACGCAGTATATAAGTCGGAACGATATGCTGCCATATAACTGATTGATCGGAAATGTCTTAACTTTGGTGTTTGTAAAGTTAGGAAGTTGGGATCTTCTATGAGGGTTATATTTGGCCAATCAATCCGACCTACCATATTTCATAAGGATCCTAAAGCTCCCATATAACTGAACGATTGGAAATGCCATAACTTTGGTGTTTTTAAAGTTAGGAAGTTGTGATTTTTTATGAGTGTTAAGAATGCATCATATAAATAATTTTGGAGAATATAATTTACAGAATATTCTGCAAGGGTATTTCAACTTCGGCTCCGCCCGAAGTTAGCTTTCCTTTCTTGTTTGGTTATGTATTCTATTATTTTTCTTCTTTAAATTTTTGTATCCATCCAAAAATTTTAACAGAAATTTAATGAAGCAACAATTTGTATATTTAACTATGTTTATCAATAAAGAAATAATATAAAGCAAATTTATATATAACTTGGTAAAACTTAATAAAAATTGGGAACTGATTGGGGACTTAAAATAAATCAAGACCATGAAATAACTTTCAAAGGACGACGTTAACATTCAGTCATAAAAAATGTGTTCTCTTATGACAGGGCATGAGCGAATTTTAAAGCTCTTCAATATATTGCATTCCCTAAGAGATTCGTGTGAGATAGGCGGCGAAATTTTATTATATGTCGTTCGTATTTTGTGACCTAAAAATGTCTAAGCTTAAGAATTAAATTCAACAACCCTGTGGCTTAATGCGTATCGCCTTGGTGAAGTTGCTAAGTCTGGAACCGATTCACAACCTATGTGATCTCTGGGGACGAGTAGAAATGAAATAGAATAAAATAAATTATTGAAAATTTGGTGAAGAGCCAATTATATACAAAAACTAATATCTAATATGCGTTTATTAACAAAAATTTTAGTTATAAGTGTATTTATTGGATTTTCGACAACATACAGCAATCTAACGAATGTCACGAGAAAATTAATTTCAACAAGAAAGAAAGAAAACTTCGACTACAATTGACTACATTTCGATGCCTATATTACTAAACACAATTAAGATATGTCGATTTTGCGCTGCATATTGACACCGATTTTGACAAAACTAAAATTGTAATTCTGATATAGTATAGTATAGTGGAACAAAAAAAAAATTTAAAACAACAAAGTTATACTTTTTGTAATTTTTTCCGATTGTTCCTAATGATATGATATGATATAAACATATGTACAGCCTGCATGAGAAAGAAAACTTTTGTGAATGTTTTACGCAGATAGCTTTAAAACTGAGTGACTAGTTTGCGTAAAAACGGACGGACAAACGGACATGGCTAAATCGACTCTTCTGGTGATGCTGATAAAGAATATATACTTTAAAGGGTTAGGAAGTTGTGATTTTTTATGAGTGTTAAGAATGCATCATATAAATAATTTTGGAGAATATAATTTACAGAATATTCTGCAAGGGTATTTCAACTTCGGCTCCGCCCGAAGTTAGCTTTCCTTTCTTGTTTGGTTATGTATTCTATTATTTTTCTTCTTTAAATTTTTGTATCCATCCAAAAATTTTAACAGAAATTTAATGAAGCAACAATTTGTATATTTAACTATGTTTATCAATAAAGAAATAATATAAAGCAAATTTATATATAACTTGGTAAAACTTAATAAAAATTGGGAACTGATTGGGGACTTAAAATAAATCAAGACCATGAAATAACTTTTAAAGGACGACGTTAACATTCAGTCATAAAAAATGTGTTCTCTTATGACAGGGCATGAGCGAATTTTAAAGCTCTTCAATATATTGCATTCCCTAAGAGATTCGTGTGAGATAGGCGGCGAAATTTTATTATATGTCGTTCGTATTTTGTGACCTAAAAATGTCTAAGCTTAAGAATTAAATTCAACAACCCTGTGGCTTAATGCGTATCGCCTTGGTGAAGTTGCTAAGTCTGGAACCGATTCACAACCTATGTGATCTCTGGGGACGAGTAGAAATGAAATAGAATAAAATAAATTATTGAAAATTTGGTGAAGAGCCAATTATATACAAAAACTAATATCTAATATGCGTTTATTAACAAAAATTTTAGTTATAAGTGTATTTATTGGATTTTCGACAACATACAGCAATCTAACGAATGTCACGAGAAAATTAATTTCAACAAGAAAGAAAGAAAACTTCGACTACAATTGACTACATTTCGATGCCTATATTACTAAACACAATTAAGATATGTCGATTTTGCGCTGCATATTGACACCGGTTTTGACAAAACTAAAATTGTAATTCTGATATAGTATAGTATAGTGGAACAAATAAAAAATTTAAAACAACAAAGTTATACTTTTTGTAATTTTTTCCGATTGTTCCTAATGATATGATATGATATAAACATATGTACAGCCTGCATGAGAAAGAAAACTTTTGTGAATGTTTTACGCAGATAGCTTTAAAACTGAGTGACTAGTTTGCGTAAAAACGGACGGACAAACGGACATGGCTAAATCGACTCTTCTGGTGATGCTGATAAAGAATATATACTTTAAAGGGTCGGAAATGTAAATGTAAACCGAAATTATAGTATTAGGGCTTAACGGAGAAGGAAGCTAACTTCGGCAAGCCGAAGTTTTAATACCCTTGCATACATATAAAAATAGAAAAAAATGGATAAAGAATTATTCGTATGGAAGCTATAAGCCATAGACGTCCGATAGGCCAGATCGGCCCTGACCAAGGTATGCGCAAATAAATAAGACTTGGAAAAATGTATTTCATTAGTTCATACACTGCGCGAAATATGCTGAATATCATCAAATTTGGATCGATTTCACCACATTATTCCTATGAAAGCTAGGCACGCGCTTTTAATCTAATCAAGGTATGCATAAAAAATATGATTTGGAGGTAAGGATTCATGTCAATAGCTCTTATACTGCGCAAAATATCCTGAAAAGCATCAAATTTTAATCGAATTTACCCTGATCAAGGTATGCATAAAAAAATACGATATCTTAATAGATATCGCACAGTATATAGTGCGAAATATCCTAAAAATCATTTAATCTTAACCGATTTCACCCTATTGCTCCTATGGAAGATATAGGATATAGACGTCCGATCGGCACGCGCTTTTACCCTGATCAAGGTATGCATACGAAAATACGATTTGGAAAAATTCATGTCAGTAGCTTATACTTGGGTGGGGTGAAAAGTAAGCTTGACCGCTAGAATGCGCTACTACTGCAAAGAAGGTTATGGTTCCTTACGGTGCGTTCATATTTAGGCAAGCATACCAAATTTCAGTGCGATACTGCGCTTAGTTTTGTTTTGGCAGCTGATTGTTGTTGACGTGCTTGGCATCATGTTGAATATGGACAAAAACGATTTTACGTTCTCTCATAACACATTATTTTTTGAGCGGCAGAACGGCGAAGGAAACAAAAGAAAAATTGTACAAATATTATAGGGCAAATGCTTCGTCAGATTACACCGTTAAGTATTGGTTTCGAGAGTTTCGTGGAGGCCGCAACTCCACTACCGATGAAGTGCGCAGCGGCAGGCCTTCCGATGCGGTTACAGAGCACAATGTCAAAAAATGCATGAAATGGTATTGGCTGATCGCAAAGTGAAAGTGCGCGAGTTAGCAGATGCCACAAAGATCAGTACTGAGCGTACACGCCATGTTTTGAGCGAGATTCTGTATATGAAAAAGTTATCCTGTCGCTGGATGACGCGCATGCTCACTCCGGACCAAAAACTCGAACGCGAGACCAGTTCGAAAGAGTGTTTGGACTTAGTGATGCGGAATCCGCGGACTTTTGGCGTAAATTGGTAACTGTTGATGAAACCTGGGTCCACTATTACACACCAGAGAATGAGTGCCCGGCAATGGACCAAAACCGGCACGAGTGCTCCGAAGCGGCCGAGGGAGGCTCGATGGGTCGGAAAGGTTATGGCGTCAGTTTTCTGGGATTGTCATGGCATACTCTTCGTGGACTACCTCGAAAAAGGAAAAACCATCAACAGCAAGTATTACTGTGCATTGTTGGTGCGATTGAAGGCTGAAATTGATACAAAACAGTTTTTGCAGCGGCAATGCACCGGTGCACAAGAGCGTAGCAACCACGGCTAAAATAAGTGGCTTAGGGCTCCAATTGCTTCGGCATCCACCTTATTCACCCGATTTGGCTCCCTCGGACTATTATCTCTTCTCTTTTTTAATAAAAAAATCAGCGACGCAACCGCCTTATGTATTAGCTTATGTTTATCTCTGAGAGCGGTGCCCAGAGAGAAGGAATGGAATGTTATTACGTAAAAAATTTTAAGCCTATCCTTATGAACAACTTGTTTTTTATTTTTATCGCTCATTACTACTATGTTTTCATTTTCTTTTATTTCTACCACTTTGTAAGGGCCTAAATATTTGTTATCTAATTTATGACCGGTTTCATTTCTTAATAAAACCTGGTCTCCTATCTCTAACTTAAAATCAATAGTGTTTTTGTCGTAATTAGATTTTTCTTTTTGTTTATTATACCCGTTACTCGTAGAGTAAAAAGGTATATTGTATTCGTGCAAAAGTATGTAACAGGTAGAAGGAAGCGTTTCCGACCCTATAAAGTATATATATTCTTGTTCAGGATCACTAGCCGAGTTGATCTAGCCATGTCCGTCTGTCCGTCCGTATGAACGCTGAGATCTCGGAAACTATAAAAGCTAGAGGATTGGTATTTTGCATGCAGATTTTAGGAGTTCCTACGCAGCGCAAATTTGTTTCAAAATGGTGCCACGCCCCCTCTGACGCCCACAAGCCACAAGCTGTGGCCACAGTTTTGATGCTATTATGAAATTTTTTTTTTGATATGTATTTGTTTCGTCAATACCTTTCGATTGGCCAAATAAAAGTTTGCCACGCCCACTCTAACGCCCAAAAACCCATTAAACGCTTAAGCCTGGCTAGCGCCTACATTTCCGCCTTTCCTGGCGTATACAATAGCGCCATCTAACGGATGACTTTGGAACAGCTGGCCAAGGCGCTCAACAGAGTCAACGTTAATTCCCGATAAGGCTTATTAAAGGAATTTGCGATGGCTTTCATTTGTCAATACCGAACTAAATCCCAAGAACTATGCAAATCAAGTCAAGTTAGCCATAATGGAGGTCTGAGTCAAACAATGGCGTATGTGTGTATGTTTGTAAGCATATAAATATGTATGTATTTACATTGTACACAGTTGCAATTGCCCTGCAAAGAAGGCATATTTATATTAAGTTGTTTAGCTGAGTAACGGGTATCTAATAGTCGAGGCACTCGACTATAGCGTTCTCTCTTGTTTTTATCTAGCATAATTCTTGCTCTTTTGTAAGCTTTTTCTAGTCTAAATTTTGCTTCCTTAGTATAGTCATCTATGTTATATAAAGGGTCTATTCTATCTGTTGAATTAAAAGATGTACTTAAATTTGGATGTTTGCTAAAAACTAATTCATAGGGGCAATAGTTGTGTGTCATAGAAGGTGTTGTATCGAAACAATAGACGAAGTATTGTAGCCATATGTCCCAATCTGTTTTATCAACGGATATATAGGATTGAATGTATTCGTTAAGTGTTCGGTGACTACGTTCTATTGTTCCTAATGTCTGGTGGTGGTGCGCTGTAGATGTTATGTTTTTTATACCAAGGTATTTACATAAATCTTCAATAATTGAATTTTTATATTCAGTTCCCATGTCCGATATGAACGTCTTCATTGGACCGTACTTTGGAATACAATTTTCAAAAATAGCTTTAGCTACGGATTTTGCGCTTTTGTTTGGTATTGGTATGGCAATTAAATATTTCGTTAAATCGCATATCAAAGTTACCGCGTATTCATTGCCCTGATCCGATTTTGGTAATGGACCTATCGTATCAACAATGCCATAGTTGGAGTTAAAGTTAATGGTGTTTTTGTGTGTTTAGTTATTTTGGATTTCTGGCATTTTGGACATGTCTTTACGTAGTTCGTTATGTCCCTAGACATGTTTTTCCAATAGAAATGTTGTCTTATTTTTGACAAGGTTTTGGCTATTCCGGTATGGCCGCCTTGTAGTGGATCGTCATGGTTTTCAGACAGTATAGCTTCTTTTTCTTTCTTATCTTTTATTATGGTCACTGGTTTGAGTAGCGCTACTCTTAATTTTTTTAATATTTTATTGCCCATTTTTTTAAATGAATCAACTGAAATATTTTCAAAGATTTTTTCACACAGTGCCACTTTAAGTTGGCTGATCTTGTATATACCGGCTTCTTTTTCAAGCCTTTGGAAAAATTGACCTAAATCAAATGTACCATTGGTATATAGATCGCTAACATTTATTCTTGCAATAACTTTTTTACCATGCTTAAAATAGCATTTGAAATTATTTAAATGCAAGGTCACTACTTTTTTTACTTCGTCGTTGTTAGGGACGTCGTATATTTTGGGCATAGAAGCTTTATCAACACACTGCCTAGGCAGTGATTTTTCCCTGCGCAGGGTTTATTCTGTCTGTACTGATTTCTTGTAGTGACTTTTAGAATTTGCTTTTGTATGTTTTTTAGTTCTTTGATGGTTATTCTAGATAACGCATCAGCAACCTAATTGTCCTTTCCCTTAAGATACTCAACTGTAAATTCGTATTCTTCCAAATCTAGTCTTATTCTTGTTAATTTAGAGTTT
The DNA here is from genome assembly GCA_018153365.1 of Drosophila fuyamai. Taxonomy (NCBI): domain Eukaryota; kingdom Metazoa; phylum Arthropoda; class Insecta; order Diptera; family Drosophilidae; genus Drosophila; species Drosophila fuyamai. The sequence continues at coordinate 628,742 of JAECXW010000592.1, read as the reverse complement.
GGATTAACCATAGAAAAGAGGAATGTTAATGGTCTATGGTCTGTTTTAACTAGGAAATGTCGCCCATAAACGTAAGGTCTAAAATGGTTAATTGCCCAATGTATTGCTAGTAGTTCTTGTTCCGTTGTGCTTTTATTGGATTCTCCTTTAGTAAATGATCTCGATGCATAAGATACAGGAAGCTGTATGCCATTATGTTCTTGTGTAAGGACTGCTCCGCAAGCTTGCTTACTTGCGTCCGTGATTATGCAAAATTCTTTACAAAAATCGGGGTATTGAAGTAGTGTTGGACTCATTAATTTGTTCTTTAAGTAATCAAAAGCACTTTGACACTCTGGTGTCCATACGAATCTAACACCTTTTTTGCATAATTTAGTTATGTGACGGGAATAATCTGCAAAGTTTTTAATGAATCGACGATAATAATTGCAAAATGCAACAAATCTGCGGGCGCTATCAGCGTCCGTGGGGACTGGGTATTTTTCAATGATCTCATATTTTTTGTCATCTGGCATTATACCTTGATCTGTACATTTGTGACCAAGAAAGGTCACTTCATGCATGAAAAATGAGCATTTCTCTGGATGTATTTTAAGATTATTTTTCCTGCAAAGTTCAAAGACGTTTGTTAAGTTTTTCAACATATGATTTTCTGAACATCCTACCACTATTAGGTCGTCCATGTAGAGGAATGCCTGGGATGGCTCTAAGCCGGAAAATGCAATTGTCATTATACGCTGGAAAGAATTTGGGGCTATTTTTAAACCATAAGGTAAACGTGTAAAACGATAAGAGCCATAGCTCGTTGAAAATGAAGTTATATTTCTGGACGATTCCTCTAATTCAATTTGGTGGAATCCGGACATAAGATCTAAACAAGAGAAATACTTTGCTCGGCCCAATTGATCAAGTATGTCATCGATTCTAGGTAGTGGAAATTTGTCTGCTAAAAGTTTTTTATTAATTTGGCGATAATCAATTACTAAACGCCATCTTTTCTCCTTTGAGTCAGGTAATGATTTTTTTGGAACAAGTAACAGAGGGCTATTATATTCTGATACTGAGGGCTCTACTATTTTATTTTTTATAAGTTTGTCCACTTCCTTAGTTATTTCCTCCTTATGACACTATAGTTTTTTATATACACGGGTTCATCATCTTTTGCTCTTAATTTTTGCTTCTAGAAATTGTTAGTAGATATCGGTTCGGTTTCAAGACCGAATATGTCATTATATTTTGAACAAAGATTTGTTAAGACATTTTTAAATTAAGTCGGAAAATTTTGTTTTAGTTTATTGATAACTTTTTCGTTTCTATTTGTGCCATTTAAATTGACAATATTATAGTTGTCGATAGATTCGTGTTTAATGTTCTTAAGGTTTACTATTTTGTTCTCATTTGTAGTGTTTAAAATTCGGACGAATGTGGTTTGGGGATCTGAAATTGTATTTCCTATGAATATACCATTTTCAATTTCTTGATTTGGTATTAGAAGGGTTTTATTACTTTCGGTTAAATTAATTTTTCTAATTACTTCGGATCGAGCTGGTATAATTATTTCGTTAGTTTCTATGTTATGAAGGATTGGAATTTTTATTGGAAATTTTAAATTATCAGGTCTTAAAATGAAAAGGTCATTATCTTGATTGAAGTCCAATATACAATTAAATTTCTTTATGAAGTCTATTCCAATTATTCCGTCTACCGGTATTGAAAAGTTATGGGGAACTAGATGAAAGTTATGTGGTATTATATAATTGCTTGTTCTTAATTCAATAAATGATAGTCCTATTGTAGTTATTGAGCCTTTGCCTATATTTATATATATTTGATATTTGTGTAGTGTTATTGAAGTCCGTATCAATGAAGTTGTCGGAATTTTCTTTAATGAGAGAAATATCAGCTCCAGTGTCTATCAAAAAGGTGAGTGGTTTTTGTTCATGTTTTACTTTTACGAATATATTTAAATTAAGAGTAATAGAGTGAACTGTGTTGTTTTTTATTGTTGACTTCTTAAGGGAGCTTCCTCGTTTTCCGAGTTAGTTTGAGCCATTCTCACAGTATTATTTCTGCCATTTTGATTGGTGTAGTTTTTGTGTTGTTGCCTCCATTACCGCGGTTTTGACCCCGATAGTTTCCTCGACCTCGGTTATTGTAATTATTATCATAATTATTATAGTTATTATAATTATTTTGGTAATATCCTCGGCCATAGCCTCTTCCTCTATAGTTTCCTCTATAGTTATTACCACGGAAGTAATTATTTTTATTTGTATAAAATATGTTGTTTGCATTTCCTGTCATTTCCGTGCTGCAATGAATATATTTTGTAACAGCTTCATTCATGGTTTTGAATGTGCCTGCTTCCAGAATGGTTTTTAATTTAACATTTTCACAATTCTTTATCATTGTAGAAATGGCTTCTTTTGTGCTGAACGTGTCTGCATGTTCGGCACTTAATCCTTCGTCAATGTAAGAAGCTTCTAATAGTTTCCGTAGATTGTCTACTTCAGTTGCAAACTGCGTAGCCGTTTTTCCCTTTTGGTATATGTTTAATAATTTCGCTTTTACAACGTCAGAGGAATCGCCCACTATAGTGGCCTGGAGTTTACTGATTATGTTATTAATAGTTGTTTCGTTTTGTACTTTGTACAATGTTGATCCAACTATTTTGGATTTGATTACCTCAACAGCTATGTTTTCGTATGGTCCCTTGGTAAGGTTGACCAATTTCAATGCTGTTAAGAATCTTTGCAGGTGGATTATTTTTCCATCGAACTCTGGAATTGCCGAGCTGATTTCCTTCATGTATGCTCTATTGGCAATCTAGTCGTCCGTCATATTAATTATATTGTTTTCCAAATTTTCGTATGATATATTTTCTTCGGAATCCGACAGTTCGGTCAGCGTTAATACCGCTGGAATAGTCAGGTTGTGTATGTCCTCGGTTTTTGGGAATTCGGTTTCTTTGCTTGTTTCGACTAAATCTTCCGTATCGGAATCTTTATGTTCTATTTCTTCTGATTTCAATTCCTCCTCAAATGTTAATGGTGTATTAAGGATAGATGGAATCAAAATGTCTAACTTATATTTTTGTTTTATATTTTTAAGATTGTTTTTAAATTTAGATAATAATTTTGACATATCTGTCCAGTGTTTACTGGATAATTTATCTCTGTGTTCGTAAATTATAAGTCGTGCTTCATTAAAGCTGTCTACTAGAACTTTAGCGTGTTTTTGTATGGTTGTTCCCTGAACATTTCGGTTTTGCGAAAGACATTTGTATGACTTGTCGAAATTTGTTCTTATTTCTTTTAATTTATCAGAAATAGTTTTCCAATCCATTAGGCTTTACTTCATAATAATTTTAAATATTATTATATTGCCAAGCAATGCATTTTTGTCAATGACGGAAAAAACCTTACAGTTTTGTATTGTTGATAATACTATAGCTTTTTGTGTATTATTACAATGTATTAATGGGGAACTACTCAGATTGAATTTTTCCATATATTCAATTTCTAGTTCATACACTGAGATGGGGTTCCAAAGTGTTTCGAGGATAGATCTTACTCTATAATCGAACATGGGTTCCCTTTCTCGTGTTTTTTCTATACAGCTGTTTGTATCCAAAATTCTCCCCGGTAAGTACACTATTTATAGGCTTGATCGTCAGTCCAGACGGGGAGGTGGAGTCCTGATTGCTGTCGACTCCACCTTTTCCTCTGAATTACTAACTTTCGACGAATTTTATGACATCGAATTCCTAGGTATAAAATTATCGTTTCCCGGTAGTTTTGTATACATTACTTGTTCATATATCCCACCATCATCTGAGTTCCCTATTTACGCAAATCACCTTTCCTGTATTCAGTCAATTTTCAAAAAACTGTCAAATCAAGACCAGTTAATAGTATTGGGTGATTTTAATATACCTAGTGCGACATGGTCCCCTGACGAAAACTCTAATATGTTGCTTCCTTTAGCGCAGCATGACTTTATTGACGGCTTGCTTGACATTGCGCTATCCCAAGTGAACCATGTTAAGAACTAATTAGGGCGTTTACTGGACTTGTGTTTTGTTTCAAATTCAGAAGGCGTTTGCCTATCAAGAACGGGACCACTTATACAACCGGAAGATCCTTATCATCCAACTCTAGAACTGACTGTAGACGTAAGAACAGAGCTGAATAAAAAATCCGAAAAGTCGGTTAAACGAATCCGCTGCTTTCGTAAGGCAAACTTTCATCTTTTAAATACTTTTATATCCGGCTATGACTGGTCCGAATTTTATTCATGCACTGACGTGGCTAAGGCCGTTAATATCTTTTATAATGCATTGAATTCCTTCTTTTATCTGTGTGTTCCGTTATACTATCCGTCAATTTCAAATAAACCTCCGTGGTTTAATAAAGAGTTGTCACACCTAAAAAATATAAAGTCCAGACTTTTCAATAAATTTAAAATATGCGGTTCACAATCTGCCTTCTCTCGGTACCTAAGGGCTTGGTCAAATTTTATCGTGCTTAACGCCCGGTGTTATAAAAGCTATTTGACTCGTTGTAGGGTCCAATTTTCACAAGATCCAAAACAGTTTTATAATTTTGTTAACACTAAACGTAAATCAGCCTGTTACCCTTCATCGCTATCATTTGAAAACTCTACGGCAAACTCTGATCAGGAAATTGCCGATCTATTTGCCCAGTTCTTCCAGACAACATATTCTGTTTCATCCCGTCCAAATCCGTCTTATTCAAATGCCATACCCAAGTCAAACTTGATTTTTTGTCCGAGATTAAGCGAAAGCGCACTTCTTTTGGATCTCCATAAAGTTAAGCCAGTCTATTCACCGGGTCCGGACGGAGTTCCAGGCTGCGTGCTTAAATACTGTGCTGAAACTCTGTGTAGACCTCTGTACAAATTGTTTACTTTGTCTTTAAAAACATCTCATTTCCCACTTATTTGGAAGGTGTCATTTGTCATTCCCCTTCATAAGAAAGGAAATAAATGCAATACAAGTAATTACAGAGGCATATCCAAATTATCCGCCATCCCAAAGCTTTTCGAAAATACTATTACACCCCATTTGCAGCATCTTTGTAGATCGATTATATCTCCATGTCAACATGGATTTATAAGGCGAAGGTCTACGACGACAAACCTCTTGGAGCTAACGTCTTTTGTAATAAATGGCTTTAGAAAGAACATGCAGACTGACGTAGTTTACACTGATTTTAGTAAAGCGTTTGATTCAGTAAATCACTCGCTTCTTGTATTAAAGCTAGACTTATTAGGGTTTCCATGTGATCTTTTAACATGGATCTCAAGTTATCTGAGTGGTAGGACTCAACGAGTGCTCTTTAAAAACTCGATCTCGGATTTGATCCGAGTTACTTCAGGGGTCCCACAAGGAAGCCACCTTGGCCCACTTCTTTTTACTTTATTTATAAACGATCTCCCTCTAGTCTTGACAAAGTCGCGTGTCCTTATATACGCAGATGACGTTAAGTTATGCCTGCAATATAACGAAATTTCTAGCAGTTCCGACTTACAATCTGACCTAAATGCTTTTCAAACATGGTGTTGTGAAAATCTTTTGGATTTAATTAGCGCTAAGTGCAAAGTAATGACATTTTTTCGGGTGAACCCACAATACGCAACGTATACGCTGGGTGGTTGTGCGTTGTCTAGAATTACGCAAGTTGATGACCTTGGCGTCCTCCTTGACCCAAAACTTAAGTTTTGTGACCATATTACTTCTATAGTAAATAAAGCCAGGGGAGTACTTGGATTTATAAAAAGGTGGTCAAAGGAATTCGATGATCCCTATGTTACAAAGACTCTGTTCATTTCACTAGGCCGTCCAATCCTTGAGTACTGTTCAGCAGTTTGGAGTCCTCAGTATGGTGTACATATAGACCGGATAGAGTCTGTGCAAAAGAACTTTTTATTATTTGCTCTACGGGGCCTTAACTGGAATACAAGCCTTATTTTACCATCCCACTCTAGTAGACTTCTCCTAATTAATCTACCATCCTTAGTAAACCGTAGAACGATGCTTGGCACAACTTTTATCTATAAACTTATTCACGAGGATGTGGAGAGTCCCGAGTTACTGGGTCGCATAAGCTTCTCCGTGCCTAATAGAATTACCAGAAACTATGTTCCTCTTACATTAAATATTTGTAGATCTAACTTTGATATGCATGAACCGTTTAGAGTACTGTGTAACGACTATAATAGACTATACCACATTATTTCTACTACCGACTCTTTGCCAAGCTTAAAAGCATTAATTTTATCTTACTTAGCACAAAATTAGTATTAGTATTTAGTATCGTACGTATTTCTAATCTTAGTCTGTCCGCTTCTACATTGTGCTTTTTAACTTGTCGCGATTTCGTTTTTACGCCTATTTGGCTCCGCGCGTAAGAAGCACTGCTTGGTGTCGTAAGGGCCACTTGTTTGCGCTGATCTTAGTGCATCAACGTCCGAATAGAATAAAGAACAAATTTGTAAATTTAAAAAAAAAAATTTTTTTTTGTTTTTATTTTATTTTTTTTATACAAAATTTTTTTTATTTTGAAAATATTAATTTTCAAACATATATTCGCATTAAATATTTAATATATTTACTACTTTTTTTTTATAATTTATTTATTTATTATTTATTTATAATCTTTTTGGGCCATCTTCTTTTTAAAGCTCAAAATAACACAAATATTTTAAAAATAAAATTGGTTGTACGTTATTATATTATTTTCCATTTTTTTTTTTTTTATTGTTACAAATTATTTTACCTGCCTTTCAAAAAAATGTTCTAATTTGGGCAGTTTTCTTGTGCAGCTCAAACTTACAATTTTATAATTTATATATATATACGAAAAAAATTGTTCTTAGTGTCTTGTCCTCAAGGTCCTGGGCCTTTTTGACTCGGGCGGTGCCGGTGCTGGTCCTTGCACAGGCTATTGTTTTGGATGTTCCTGGCCCTTTGGACTCGGGCTTTACCGGTGCTGGTCCTCGCACAGGCTATTATTTTTTGGTGTTCCGGGCCCTTTTGACTCGGGCGTTGCCGGTGCTGGTCCTCGCACAGGCTATTTCTTTTTATTTTGATGATTTGAATTATTTTATATATATTTTTTTTTTAGGTATTCCTGGCCCTTTGGACTCGAGCGGTGCCGGTGCTGGTCATCGCACAAGCTATTTTAAAGAAGGATTTCAGCCAGTTTTCCGTTAATCAGTGTGTTTGTTTTGTTTTCTCAACTTTATTTATTTTTCGATATTTCTTTATCATAATCGTTTCAACTCAGTTTTCATAGCTTTTTGTGTACCATTTCATAAATCTTGTAGTAACACACATAGCAATAGTGTTTTTTATTTGAAAAAATTTTTTTTTTGGTTTTTATTTTTTATTTTCATCACTTTTTAACAGTGTTATTTGTTTTACATAAGTCCTGTCACGGTCGCCATGTTAAGAGAAAAGTTTATGGTTCACAATTTTCAGTTAATAATGATAACGCACTGGTTTTATTTAAAAATATTAAAATATTTATTCGGTACTTTTTGTGTTTGCCGTCTTCTGTAGACTGCCGGCCTATATTCTTTTCTTGGCTTAGCTCTATGTTGCGCAGTCGGCGCTGTCGGTCAAGTCGGCAGCGACGCAACCGCCTTATGTATTAGCTTATTTTTATCTCTGAGAGCGCTGCCCAGAGAGAGAGAATGGAATGTTATGTGCATACATGGATATATTTGTTGCAGTCGCCAAGCTGTGGGAATAAACTGGCGCGACTTATCACTCGCTGATGGCATGTGTGGTCAAATTACGTTTGCACCTGAAGAGTGCTGATCCTGCAGATTTGGCTAACATTGTTGCCGATGGTACAGTGTGTACTCTGTATGTATACACACTACAGTTCCCTCAGCTCTCATCATCTGGTATGCCATTAAAATATTATCAGGAGAGACTGGAAGCGTTTGTCCAAGCTTCAAATGGTTGCGTATTTGTTCTAACTGATCCTTTAATTGCCTTGGTGACAGCAGCATTGGGCTTATTGTGTTATGCCGAATATCTGTTAAAACGTTTACGATCTCTGTTTGCATTCGTTGTAGACTAGAAGCTAATAGAGATAGTTGAGTCGCAAGTGTTATATACCATGAAAATTTATTAAATCTACTTGCAGTACCAGTAGTTTCTGCAATATAATTTTCTATTGATTTTAACCGCTAGGAGTTTGAGATTTCATCCCTTTTGATGACATTGATTGTAGAGTCAATCAAAGACGTTTAATTTCTCAGCAACGTAATTGAATGCTTCTCATTAGCTCTAACCTTTGAGATCGTTTGTACCATTTTATCCGCGTACGTGGAGTCTAATACACCAAAAAGACTATTGGCAATATTTCCAACGATGTCAAACGGTGCTCTTTGCTGACGTGACTTTACTATCAGCTTGTTTTCAGCTTGAAGATCCTCTTCGATGTGTTTAAAATGCTGATACATGCTTGTACATGCCTCTGTTTCGGGAAACTGTTTGCATACGTGTCCAATTTTTGTAATGCCCATTGAAAAAGTACTCATATCCTTCCACTAAGGTAGAAAATTGTAGTACACAATTAAAGTCCAATCCGTTTTAGCAAGTTGGCTCTTTCCAATCTTTTCATAAAATATTCCTGGCTTTGAGGCAAATTGGGTAATGTTGATAGATTGTGCTGCTACTAAGGGTAGCAGAAGAAGCATAACAACTTATGTCATTGTCAGCGAAGGCAATGCTGAATGCTGAGGCCTAAACTCTTTGCTTTTCTTTCATCAGGTGGATTCTCACCTTCCTCTTCGTCAGCTAGATGCTTGTGGAGAGGCTCCTCCTCTGGGAATAATGGAGCGACATGCTGAATATCTCGTTTAAATATTCCTTTACTCGTTTTTATTTTTATTATTTTCGGACGTTGATGCACTAAGATCAGCGCAAACAAGTGGCCCTTACGACACCAAGCAGTGCTTCATACGCGCGGAGCCAAATAGGCGTAAAAACGAAATCGCGACAAGTTAAAAAGCACAATGTAGAAGCGGACAGACTAAGATTAGAAATACGTACGATACTAAATACTAATACTAATTTTGTGCTAAGTAAGATAAAATTAATGCTTTTAAGCTTGGCAAAGAGTCGGTAGTAGAAATAATGTGGTATAGTCTATTATAGTCGTTACACAGTACTCTAAACGGTTCATGCATATCAAAGTTAGATCTACAAATATTTAATGTAAGAGGAACATAGTTCCTGGTAATTCTATTAGGCACGGAGAAGCTTATGCGACCCAGTAACTCGGGACTCTCCACATCCTCGTGAATAAGTTTATAGATAAAAGTTGTGCCAAGCATCGTTCTACGGTTTACTAAGGATGGTAGATTAATTAGGAGAAGTCTACTAGAGTAGGATGGTAAAATAAGGCTTGTATTCCAGTTAAGGCCCCGTAGAGCAAATAATAAAAAGTTCTTTTGCACAGACTCTATCCGGTCTATATGTACACCATACTGAGGACTCCAAACTGCTGAACAGTACTCAAGGATTGGACGGACTAGTGAAATGAACCACCTTTTTATAAATCCAAGTACTCCCCTGGCTTTATTTACCATAGAAGTAATATGGTCACAAAACTTAAGTTTTGGGTCAAGGAGGACGCCAAGGTCATCAACTTGCGTAATTCTAGACAACGCGCAACCACCCAGCGTATACGTTGCGTATTGTGGGTTCACCCGAAAAAATGTCATTACTTTGCACTTAGCGCTATTTAAATCCAAAAGATTTTCACAACACCATGTTTGAAAAGCATTTAGGTCAGATTGTAAGTCGGAACTGCTAGAAATTTCGTTATATTGCAGGCATATCTTAACGTCATCTGCGTACATAAGGACACGCGACTTTGTCAAGACTAGAGGGAGATCGTTTATAAATAAAGTAAAAAGAAGTGGGCCAAGGTGGCTTCCTTGTGGGACCCCTGAAGTAACTCGGATCAAATCCGAGATCGAGTTTTTAAAGAGCACTCGTTGAGTCCTACCACTCAGATAACTTGAGATCCATGTTAAAAGATCACATGGAAACCCTAACAAGTCTAGCTTTAATACAAGAAGCGAGTGATTTACTGAATCAAACGCTTTACTAAAATCAGTGTAAACTACGTCAGTCTGCATGTTCTTTCTAAAGCCATTTATTACAAAAGACGTTAGCTCCAAGAGGTTTGTCGTCGTAGATCTTCGCCTTATAAATCCATGTTGACATGGAGATATAATCGATCTACAAAGATGCTGCAAATGGGGTGTAATAGTATTTTCGAAAAGCTTTGGGATGGCGGATAATTTGGATATGCCTCTGTAATTACTTGTATTGCATTTATTTCCTTTCTTATGAAGGGGAATGACAAATGACACCTTCCAAATAAGTGGGAAATGAGATGTTTTTAAAGACAAAGTAAACAATTTGTACAGAGGTCTACACAGAGTTTCAGCACAGTATTTAAGCACGCAGCCTGGAACTCCGTCCGGACCCGGTGAATAGACTGGCTTAACTTTATGGAGAGCCAAAAGAAGTGCGCTTTCGCTTAATCTCGAACAAAAAATTAAGTTCGACTTGGGTATGGCATTAGAATAAGAAGGATTTGGGCGGGATGAAACAGAATATGTAGTCTGGAAAAACTGGGCAAATAGATCGGCAATTTCCTGATCAGAGTTTGCCGTAGAGTTTTCAAATGAGAGCGATGAAGGGTAACAGGCTGATTTACGCTTAGTGTTAACAAAATTATAAAACTGTTTTGGATCTTGTGAAAATTGGACCCTACAACGAGTCAAATAGCTTTTATAACACCGGGCGTTAAGCACTATAAAATTTGACCGAGCCCTTAGGTACCGAGAGAAGGCAGATTGTGAACCGCACATTTTAAATTTATTGAAAAGTCTGGACTTTATATTTTTTAGGTGTGACAACTCTTTATTAAACCACGGAGATTTGAAATTGACGGATAGTATAACGGAACACACAGATAAAAGGAGGAAATCAATGCATTATAAAAGATATTAACGGCCTTAGCCACGTCAGTGCATGAATAAAATTCGGACCAGTCATAGCCGGATATAAAAGTATTTAAAAGATGAATGTTTGCCTTACGAAAGCAGCGGATTCGTTTAACCGACTTTTCGGATTTTTTATTCAGCTCTGTTCTTACGTCTACAGTCAGTTCTAGAGTTGGATGAGAAGGATCTTCCGGTTGTGTAAGTGGTCCCGTTCTTGATAGGCAAACGCCGTCTGAATTTGAAACAAAACACAAGTCCAGTGAACGCCCTAATGAGTTCTTAACATGGGATAGCGCAATGTCAAGCAAGCCGTCAATAAAGTCATGCTGCGCTAAAGGAAGCAACATGTTAGAGTTTTCGTCAGGGGACCATGTCGCACTAGGTATATTAAAATCACCCAATACTATTAACTGATCTTGATTTGACAGTTTTTTGAAAATTGACTGAATACAGGAAAGGTGATTCGCGTAAATAGGGAACTCAGATGATGGTGGATATATGAACAAGTAATGTATACAAAACTACCGGGAAACGATAATTTTATACCTAGGAATTCGATGTCATAAAATTCGTCGAAAGTTTGTAGTTCAGAGGAAAAGGTGGAGTCGACAGCAATCAGGACTCCACCTTCCCGTCTGGACTGACGATCAAGCCTATAAATAGTGTACTTACCCGGGAGAATTTCGGAGCTAAGAATATCCGTCCTTAACCAGGTCTCTGTACATACCATAATATTATATGGGAAAGAAAAACTATCCGAATATAATTTAGTCAGCTTACTAAGTAAGCCTCTTGTATTCTGATAGCAAAGAAGAAAAGGGGAGGCTAGTTTTTTGAGACAGAATAGGATGTGGAGGGGTCTGGGGATGGTTCTTCAATGGTATTTTCCATTTCCCCTGAACTCTTCTTTTTTCTCTTAGCTTTGTACTCTTTTACAAATATGCCCTCGGGCCAGAAACTGGTGGAACACACAGATACAAAAAGAGCACAGGGAATACCAATCTTAAATGATGATACTTTCCTAGCATAAGAAAATTTAAATTGTTCGACCTTCAAATCATCAACTTGGACTTTGTTACGGATATAAGCCGTAATATCCAGTGATGAGAGGTCTGGGGCGAGCCGTGAAACAAATACATGTTTTAGCTGGGGCACCCGAACACAAGTAATCATTTTTGGTACATCACATGCAACCCTTTTTGGTACTACCAGTATCGGCCGGTAATCCGGACGTTAAGTCTACATGAGGTGTTGGGGCCACTTCTGTATTTTGATCGGACAGAGCGGAAGTACATAGCGGAGCCACATCGATTCCGGCGACTTCGGATACCGAATCACTTTTTGCCCCCGATCTTAGTACCATTTGAGTGGCGCCTAATATTGGCAGCTGAGCTGGAATCGAATCGCGGGCAGTAGGTTGCACGGCAGCTGCCATAGAATGCCCACCGATCGCGACTTTTTTGCGCTTTGGGGAATCGGGCTCAGCTAGCATGCGACTAGTAAGCTGCGATTCAAGCGCCACGAGCAGGTCCGTATTTTTACGGCAGTTCCGGATTAATTCCGTAACACTGCTTTTCGTGAGCCGCCTAATAGTTATTGCCTGGTTCTCATATACAATGCATTCATCGCAGTAGTAGCGTAGGCCACTCCTCTTATCGATGGCATCACGAACCAGGCCAGAATAGCCAAGACACTTTGCGTGATAAATTTTATTACATGTATGGCAGGGAATACTTTGCTGTCCAGTCAAAATAACTTTCTTACAATTTTTAATGAACAGAAAGCCATTTTTGCGGACCACGGACCACTGTGCACTATAGCGGACAAAAAAATCAAAAGCGCTCAAGAACTTTTTAATGAGAGATCGATCAGAGCGACAGAGCGGGAGCGAAACACCGAATAACTTTGATGTTAGGCACCACGAAACGAAATAGAAAACGAAGAGAGAGAGCGGGAATATTAACCGATTAACTCCGGTATAAAACACCTCAGAGAGATATTATCGTTGGAGTGCGTGCCGTTCCAACAGCGCTCAACGACGAAGAGAAAGACTGAAAAGAGGGGCAATGGAAAACAATAACAACAAACCAGCACCGAATTAAATTATGATAAAAATTTTTACTAAACACAAGTTAATCACGATGCACTCGCGAAGCGAACGGAAAGTTGTTAGAAAACACTTAAAGGTGTAGAAACGTTAAAGAGATTTAAGTAAACCCCGGTGGTTTCAATAAGAAAAAATTAAAATTCGGAGCGCAAAACAAAAACACGACCGTTCTCTGTGAAGACGCACAAGGACTTCTACAACCCTGACAAAATTATCTTTGCCATGGATTGTCTTAACTATTCTTCCCATTGGCCATTGCAGAACTGGAGTATTATCCTCCTTTATCAGCACTAAAGCTCCTTCCTTTACGTTTGCCGAAGATCTTCTCCATTTTTGGCGATGCTGAAGTTGTTGTAGATAGTCATTTGACCATTGACCAACGCATGATTTAATTTTGATACGGCTTGCCATCTCTGCCCCAATGATTGTGGTTGCTGAGATGGCTCACTGTCTGCCTGTGCGGTTAACGGTTCTCCAATAAGAAAGTGACCAGGGGTAAGTGCCGTAATATCATTTGGATCGCTTGACATTGGAACCAAGGGTCTTGAATTCATGATAGCTTCTATTTCCACTATCACAGTTTCTAACTCCTCGTACGTCAAATTAGCTGTAGAAACATTTTTGTGTAATAAATGTTTAACTGATTTTACAGCAGCTTCCCAAAGTCCTCCAAAATGAGGTGCTCTTGGTGGAATAAACTTAATATTTACGCCTTTATTATTACAAGTCTCCACTATAGACTTTCTGGCCTTGTCTGAAAAGATAGCCTTTTCCAATTCCTGAAGCTTATTCCTGGCACCAACAAAATTGGTAGCATTATCGCAGTGTAAGGTCTGACATTTTCCTCGACGACTTATAAATCGACGAAGAGCTGCCAAGAATGCTTCCGTGGTTAAATCGCTAACCAGTTCCAAATGTACGGCTTTAGTCGCAAAGCAACAAAATATTGCTATGTAAGCAGTATGTGGCTTCTTTCCACGAATTTTGTAATGAATCTTAAAGGGTCCACAATAGTCAACTCCAGAATTAAGAAACGGTCGAGCTTGTGTGACCCTTAGTGGTGGTAGCTGTCCCATTATTTGCTCCATTAATTTTGGCTTAGCTCTTGTGCATTGGACGCATTTTAAAATGACATTTCGAGCTATGGTTTTTGCCTTTATCGCCCAATATTTTTGCCTTGATGTGGCTAGTAGAGCTTGAGCACCACAATGCATATTTTCTTTTTGAATTTTTTCAAACACTAGTTTTACTACAGGATCATTAAATGGTAATAGAATGGGATGTTTTGCATCGAATTAAAGTTCAGATGCTTCCAATCTGCCTCCAACTCGAATGAGATCATCCTGATCCAAGAAGGGTGTTAATGCGCTGAGATTGCTATTGCGTCCTACTTCACGTGATTTCTTTAAATCTCTGATTTCAGCGCTAAAATTATTTTGCTGAATTAGTCGAAGAACTATTATTCGAGATTGTTATAATTCTTCAAATTTAACCGTTGCCGTTGTTTCTGATGATTTATTTTTAAAACGCATGATGTAGGCTACAATTCTTAATAGCTTATCGATCGAATTTCCATGGTTTATACCATAAAGCCAATTCGGACTTTTCGTTGCAGCTAAGGCGACTTCTGAGCATTCGTGGTGAATTGCATGCTGTTCTGATTTTGCAGCAACAAATGGTAGTGGCCATTTTGATGGTGGACCATACAAGAACAATGGACCATAGAACCAAAGACTTAAATTGGTGAATTTGGAACCACTGTTGTTTTCCGATGCAACATGGCGCCGTTCCCTTTGTAAAGATAATTCTTAGATGGTGGTGATTCTTGTAGCCACAAATTTGTCCTTTATTGTTTTTGGGCTATTTATCCAGGACAACACAATTTCAGAATCAGCCCAAAAATAAGTTGTAGTTTCTTGCAGTGACAATTGCTCCTTTATGGTAGCTGTTAATTGAGCACCTAAAACTGCTGCCTTCAATTCCAATCTCGGGAGTGTGATCGCATTTACTGGGGCTAAACGTGACTTTGCACATAATAATTGTACAGTCACTTGTTTATCCTTGTGAACTGCACGAAGATAAATGGCTGCAGCATATGCATTTTCTGATGCGTCAACAAAAGTGTGCATCTCCTTGGATACCGGAATTTTTCCATCAAAAACATGACGAGGAATTTTAATATCACTCAACGTTTTTAAGTTTTCCCGGAATTGCTTCCATTCCAACTGTAAATGCGTAGGCAATTCTTCGTTGTATTCGAATTTTTCTTTTGTCAAGCGTTGCATAAATATTTTGGCCTTTATGACTACTGGAGAAAATAGTCCAAGAGGATCGAATATTTTGAATATTTCCGAAACTACATCGCGTCTCGTTATTTTGTCTGTGGTCCGGGCTTGGGTTATTCCACATAGTTTGTCTGTTGTAGGATTCCATGTGATTCCTAATGTTTTAATACTACAGTCTTATAAGCAGCATCTTCAAATTGTACATTAGAAATTATATCATCTTTATTCAATCCTTGAAGAAGATGGTTATTATTTGCGCACCATTTTCTTAATTTGAATCCGGAACTTAAAAGAATATGGTTAAGTTCCTTTTAAATTTGAAGCGCCTCAGGAATTGTATTGGCTCCGGTGATGCAGTCGTCGACATAGAAATCATTTTTAAGTGCAGAAGATCCTATAGGATATTTTTGCATTTGCTTATCTGCTAAATATTCCAAGCATTTCGTTGCCAGATATGGTGCAGACTTTGTGCCATATGTGACTGTTTTTAAACGATAATACTTGAGCCTTTCTGAAGGATCATTTCTCCATACGATCATTTGGTATTGTTGATCATTTGGATTTATCCAAATTTGCCTGTACATTTTTTCAATGTCAGCGTATTTATGCATTCTAAATCGAAGCAGTATGGACATTAAACTGTTTTGTACTGTACAAATCGTTTAATGATGTCCCGGAAGATGTCACTGCCGATGCGTCGAGTACAACTCTTTATTTGGTTGTCTGACTGTCGGGTTTGAGCACACAATGATGCGGTATGAAGTAATGAGACTTCGGAAGATGTGTCTGGGGAACTTCCTTCATATGCCCAAGAGTTTCATATTCCTTCATAAACTCTATAAAAACCGTCTCGTGGCTATGTCACGACTCTCCCCCAGTGCTGATGTATGCTCCAAAAATTGTAGCTTTACAACAAATCTACAGTCCTAAGCCTTCTGAATGTTTTGCAGAAAGTGATCTTCACACTGTTTTTCCACTGGTGAATAACATTTTGATTCTGGTTGAAAATTGTCCAGTTTCCAGAATTTGGCGAGTTGCTCGTCCACTTTTTCTCCTTCCGTAAGTACAGCACATACTGATGATGAAGGTGCTCTCTCCGAACTTTTACCGGCTACAATCTATCCAAGCTTGGTATTCTGTAGCTTGGGGAGTCCATTCTTCAAATTCATGCTCTCAGCTTGCATTATATTGAAATAGTAATATTTGTAGGTATTTTCCAATTATCAGTCGAGATTGTATCCGTAGGTTGATCAGCGACTATGTGAGGCAAAACCATTGCTTCAAGCCGTGAACTAAAATCGCCCTGTTTTGATTTTAGCTGCACATTGATCCTTGCATTTGACGTGTGTGATTTTCCGCCAATGCCATTTATTTTAAGCATTGAATTTGTGGTTTTAAGCGCGATCATTTTGATTGCCATTGACCATTGTTTCCTTGAATATATAACTGGATTGTTTTCCACTCGCAGATGCCGCCGTGATGCCATCCAAAGGGTCAGGTTTTGTTTCTAAATGCAACAAGGTATTGTGTTTTTTGTTGCACTTAAAGCAATCTCTCTTTGTGCATGTCCTTGACGGGTGATTTTGACTTAGATTTTTGTTTTTGAACCCAGTTAAGACGTTCTGCTGGGGTTTTCTTTAAAAATTCATTGCATTTATATATGCTGTGATTCGGTTTCTTACAAAAGAAACAGTTAAATTGCGTTTCAGCTCCAGCTGATGCACATGTATTTTGCCTTTTGTTTTTCTCTGATCCAATGGCTTCAAGAGTGAACCGTTGAGTGAACCGTTGTTCAAGGAAGGTTAAAAATTCGTTCAAAGGCTGTATTTGCCTTGCATTTTGAACGGATTGCTCATATAACAAGTGATTTTGTCGATCGAGCTTCTTCGTGAGAAGACAGAGTAGAAGTGGATGCCGATGTTATTTAGAGCTTTTACGTTATCATGCAACGATTTAATTGTTTTGGAACCATTTGTTATAATTGAATGATCCAATAATTTTTGAATTAATTTATTGCTTAATACTCTTTTATTGTTGAAGCGTTCTTTAAGTGTTTTCCAAGCAGTTGAATAATTAGCTTCCGTTAATGATAAATGGCGAATTAAACATTCTGCCTCTCCATTAACATTAGTTTTTGTATTGTGGGTAACGTTGATTCATGAATCATTTTTTTGAATATATCATAAAACTGTTGCCATTTTAAATAATCCCCATCAAATTTGGGTATGGCTACCTTCGGAAAATGTAATGCATTTTGTACAGCAGTTGTTGGAGAAATATTTGTGGTCTCCTTTTTTGAATATGTTTCTGTTTGAACTTTTATGACTGCATCTTCTGCTGCCATATATCTGCTGTCATCATATCCATGTTCCTTTGGGTCTTTGAACTTCTTATAAATTTGGACATGAATATTTCTTATTTCATTCCAGGACTGTGCAATGACGTGAGAAAAATTTTGCTTGGTTTTATCAGTCATTTTGTTCATGATGCGCTTTAAACTATCAAGCAACACCCTTTGTTC
Organism: Drosophila fuyamai; assembly: GCA_018153365.1. Taxonomy (NCBI): domain Eukaryota; kingdom Metazoa; phylum Arthropoda; class Insecta; order Diptera; family Drosophilidae; genus Drosophila; species Drosophila fuyamai. The sequence goes on along the minus strand of JAECXW010000592.1, from coordinate 610,768 downwards.
TCTGAACATTGATTATATTTCAGTATCCTCTACTGTGGATGCAATGGATCCAACTTCCATTTCCAAGAGAGATAACTGCTTATTGAATTCAGTATTATAATCATCAACAAGTTTCCCAATTTTAATTAAGAATTTGTTTTTGAAATAATCATGTTCTAAAGTGGCTCCATTAAGAAAATTATTTATTTGTATTTCTCCGGAGTTAAATTTATCCCACAAGGATTCTAACGTTAATAAACGTTCTCTTCAGTAGGCTGGCTTAGTCTTCCTGTCGGCGGAGTTAGAATGTTTAATCGCCAAGTTGATCGCACACCTAAAGTTGTTGGTTTTTACCGTCTTTTGGTCGCCTTGTTGACCGTTGAAGACTGTAAATTTATGCTTACTATCAATAGTTGAACACAGCAAAATGGTCGTCTAGTTAACCAACAGTATTATTATTTTGAGGTTTTTAACAACTTAGTCGCCAGGCTGACCAAATTTCTTCCTTTTTTTTTCTTTTGAATACCACACTTGTGATTAATGATGCAGAATCCATTAAAAATTTTTATTTGAACAAAATATACGGTTCAAATTTTTACCAAATTAACCTTTCGTTGATCAAACTATGATCGATGATGCGGGGATTGGAATTCCAATTTGAACAATTGTTGCGGTTCAAAGTCGGGGGTCACCAAATGTAGGATTTCTACCGAATCGTTTGCTGAAAATATTTTCTTGCGTGCCGCAAGTACAGAACCAGTGGCAAAAGTCGCCGCAATAAGTTCAGAACAAATTGGGCTGCGGAGAAGTGAATATGTCAAGATTTCTTTTCGTACTAATTTTATTGAGCATGGATCCGGGTTTATATACATGATTTGGGTTTACAAGGATATTTACTTAGGTCTAGTTTAGATAAAATGGACAACAAGGTTTATTATCAGTTTACAGCAATAATAGCCTAAATAAGCAATTACATCTACCCGATGGTCGGGTTAAAATTTCCCAAGGGTTATGACAGATGGTGTGAAGGCACGTCCGTCGGCTGGGTGCATATGGTTTATGACCCGTTATCACATGCAGATGTGCGCAGACCAGGATATCAGCAACGAACGAATTTCTGCTAAGTCGAAATCGTACAAACTCCTTCAATTGGTTGCTGGCGCCGAAATTTGTTGCATTGTCGCAGTATATGGTCTGACACCCGCGACGACTTATAAATCGTTGTAATGCTCCAAGGAATGCTGCAGTCGTTAAATCTCCGACAAGTCCCAGATGGACAGTCTTGTGGAGAAACAAACAAATACTGCTATGTATGCCTTATCAGGTCGCTTGCCTCGAACTCTGTGAGGTATACAGAAGGGTGCGCAATAATCGACTCCGATATTTAAAAATGGTCTATTTTGCGAGACTCAATGCTCAGGAAGTTTTTCCATTATTTGAGAAAGTAATTTTGGACGAAACCTGGTGGTTCATGGAACGCATTTCATAATTACGTTTTTTAACCATGGTAGTGATTATGATAATTTGATACTGTTGTCGTGCAATACCTTTTAAAGTATTTTGACCGCAGTGCACATTTTCCTCATGAAGTTTATGTTGCAGCATTTTTACGATGTTGTCTAATGATTCATTGCATCCCGAGAAATTTGAGCATTTTCCACCCTTGTTCCTACTCTTATGATAGAGTTTTCGTCCAAATGAAGATAAGAGAAGCGACCTTGCTGCTATTGGGTAATGGGGGTTCGGGATAACATCGAAGGTGATTAAATTCATTTGTGAAATAAGCCTGTTGTATACAACGTATTATTATCCGCCTGTTGTTTTCCGATGCGACATGGCGCCATTCCCTTTGTAAAGATGATTCTTGGATGGTGGTGATTCTTGTAGCCACAAATTTGTCCTTTATTGGGCTATTTATCCAGGACAACACAATTTCAGAATCAGCCCAAAAATAAGTTGTAGTTCCTTGCAGTGACAATTGCTCCTTTATGGTAGCTGTTAATTGAGCACCTAAAACTGCTGCCTTCAATTCCAATCTCGGGAGTGTGATCGCATTTACTGGGGCTAAACGCGACTTTGCATATAATAATTGTACAGTCACTCGTTTATCCTTGTGAACTGCACGAAGATAAATGGCTGCAGCATATGCATTTTCTGATGCGTCGACAAAAGTGTGCATCTCCTTGGATACCGGAATTTTTCCATCAAAAACATGACGAGGAATTTTAATGTCATTCAATGTTTTTAAGTTTTACCGGAATTGCTTCCATTCCAACTGTAAGTGCGTAGGCAATATTTCGTTGTATTCGAATTTTTCTTTTGTCAAGCATTGCATAAATATTTTGGCCTTTGTGACTACTGGAGAAAATAGTCCAAGAGGATCGAATATTTTGAATATTTCCGAAACTACATCGCGTCTTGTTATTTTGTCTGTGGTCACGGCTTGGGTTATTCCACATAGTTTGTCTGTTTTAGGATTTCATGTGATTCCTAATGTTTTAATACTACAGTCCTTATAAGCAGCATCTTCAAATTGTACATTAGAAATTATATCATCTTTATTCAATCCTTGAAGAAGATGGTTATTATTTGCGCACCATTTTCTTAATTTGAATCCGGAACTTAAAAGAATATGGTTAAGTTCCTTTTAAATTTGAAGCGCCTCAGGAATTGTATTGGCTCCGGTGATGCAGTCGTCGACATAGAAATCATTTTTAAGTGCAGAAGATCCTATAGGATATTTTTGCATTTGCTTATCTGCTAAATATTCCAAGCATTTCGTTGCCAGATATGGTGCAGACTTTGTGCCATATGTGACTGTTTTTAAACGATAATACTTGAGCCTTTCTGAAGGATCATTTCTCCATACGATCATTTGGTATTGTTGATCATTTGGATTTATCCAAATTTGCCTGAACATTTTTTCAATGTCAGCGTATTTATGCATTCTAAATCGAAGCAGTATGGACATTAAACTGTTTTGTACTGTACAAATCGTTTTGATGTCCCGGAAGATGTCACTGCCGATGCGTCGAGTACAACTCTTTATTTGGTTGTCTGACTGTCGGGTTTGAGCACACAATGATGCGGTATGAAGTAATGAGACTTCGGAAGATGTGTCTGGGGAACTTCCTTCATATGCCCAAGAGTTTCATATTCCTTCATAAACTCTATAAAAACCGTCTCGTGGCTATGTCACGACTCTCCCCCAGTGCTGATGTATGCTCCAAAAATTGTAGCTTTACAACAAATCTACAGTCCTAAGCCTTCTGAATGTTTTGCAGAAAGTGATCTTCACACTGTTTTTCCACTGGTGAATAACATTTTGATTCTGGTTGAAAATTGTCCAGTTTCCAGAATTTGGCGAGTTGCTCGTCCACTTTTTCTCCTTCCGTAAGTACAGCACATACTGATGATGAAGGTGCTCTCTCCGAACTTTTACCGGCTACAATCTATCCAAGCTTGGTATTCTGTAGCTTGGGGAGTCCATTCTTCAAATTCATGCTCTCAGCTTGCATTATATTGAAATAGTAATATTTGTAGGTATTTTCCAATTATCAGTCGAGATTGTATCCGTAGGTTGATCAGCGACTATGTGAGGCAAAACCATTGCTTCAAGACGTGAACTAAAATCGCCCTGTTTTGATTTTAGCTGCACATTGATCCTTGCATTTGACGTGTGTGATTTTCCGCCAATGCCATTTATTTTAAGCATTGAATTTGTGGTTTTAAGCGCGATCATTTTGATTGCCATTGACCATTGTTTCCTTGAATATATAACTGGATTGTTTTCCACTCGCAGATGCCGCCGTGATGCCATCCAAAGGGTCAGGTTTTGTTTCTAAATGCAACAAGGTATTGTGTTTTTTGTTGCACTTAAAGCAATCTCTCTTTGTGCATGTCCTTGACGGGTGATTTTGACTTAGATTTTTGTTTTTGAACCCAGTTAAGACGTTCTGCTGGGGTTTTCTTTAAAAATTCATTGCATTTATATATGCTGTGATTCGGTTTCTTACAAAAGAAACAGTTAAATTGCGTTTCAGCTCCAGCTGATGCACATGTATTTTGCCTTTTGTTTTTCTCTGATCCAATGGCTTCAAGAGTGAGGAACCGTTGTTCAAGGAAGGTTAAAAATTCGTTCAAAGGCTGTATTTGCCTTGTATTTTGAACGGATTGCTCATATAACAAGTGATTTTGTCGATCGAGCTTCTTCGTGAGAAGACAGAGTAGAAGTGGATGCCGATGTTATTTAGAGCTTTTACGTTATCATGCAACGATTTAATTGTTTTGGAACCATTTGTTATAATTGAATGATCCAATAATTTTTGAATTAATTTATTGCTTAATACTCTTTTATTGTTGAAGCGTTCTTTAAGTGTTTTCCAAGCAGTTGAATAATTAGCTTCCGTTAATGATAAATGGCGAATTAAACATTCTGCCTCTCCATTAACATTAGTTTTTGTATTGTGGGTAACGTTGATTCATGAATCATTTTTTTGAATATATCATAAAACTGTTGCCATTTTAAATAATCCCCATCAAATTTGGGTATGGCTACCTTCGGAAAATGTAATGCATTTTGTACAGCAGTTGTTGGAGAAATATTTGTGGTCTCCTTTTTTGAATATGTTTCTGTTTGAACTTTTATGACTGCATCTTCTGCTGCCATATATCTGCTGTCATCATATCCATGTTCCTTTGGGTCTTTGAACTTCTTATAAATTTGGACATGAATATTTCTTATTTCATTCCAGGACTGTGCAATGACGTGAGAAAAATTTTGCTTGGTTTTATCAGTCATTTTGTTCATGATGCGCTTTAAACTATCAAGCAACACCCTTTGTTCTCTGAACATTGATTATATTTCAGTATCCTCTACTGTGGATGCAATGGATCCAACTTCCATTTCCAAGAGAGATAACTGCTTATTGAATTCAGTATTATAATCATCAACAAGTTTCCCAATTTTAATTAAGAATTTGTTTTTGAAATAATCATGTTCTAAAGTGGCTCCATTAAGAAAATTATTTATTTGTATTTCTCCGGAGTTAAATTTATTCCACAAGGATTCTAACGTTAATAAACGTTCTCTATAGTAGGCTGGCTTAGACTTCCTGTCGGCGGAGTCCTTTCTATAGTTTCGAATGCAATTATGAATTTGCTCTCCTACTAAAAACTGTTTCTTCAACAACTGATGTATGCTATTCGCGCCATTTTTACTTTTCTTATATAATCCGTTCAAGAGGTGTTTTTTATGATGTGCCTCGACTCACACAGATGGGTTATATATATGTAAATTGGCTTTTAACAGATCGATCAGAGTAATCAACAGTTAATTGGGTCAAATCGCCTGGTTGATCAGAACCTCTCCTTATCCAACGCAGATCTTTAGAATGTTTAATCGCCAAGTTGATCGCACACCTAAAGTTGTTGGTTTTTACCGTCTTTTGGGCGCCTTGTTGACCGTTGAAGACTGTAAATTTATGCTTACTATCAATAGTTGAACACAGCAAAATGGTCGCCTAGTTGACCAACAGTATTATTATTTTGAGGTTTTTAACAAATTAGTCGCCAGGTTGACCAAATTTCTTCCTTTTTTTTTTGAATATCACACTTGTAATTAATGATGCAGAATCAATTGGAAATTTTTATTGGAACAAAATATGCGGTTCAAATTTTTACCAAATTAACCTTTCGTTGATCAAACTATGATCGATGATGCGGGTTCAAATTGGAATTCCAATTTGAACAATTGTTGCGGTTCAAAGTCGGGGGTCACCAAATGTAGGATTTCTACCGAATCGTTTGCTGAAAATATTTTCTTGCGTGCCGCAAGAACAGAACCAGTGGCAAAAGTCGCCGCAATAAGTACAGAACAAATTGAGCTGCGGAGAAGTGAATACGTCAAGATTTCTTTTCGTACTAATTTTATTGAGCATGGATCCGGGTTTATATACATGATTTGGGTTTACAAGGATATTTACTTAGGTCTAGTTTAGATAAAATGGACAACAAGGTTTATTATCAGTTTACAGCAATAATAGCCTAAATAAGCAATTACATCTACCCGATGGTCGGGTTAAAATTTCCCAAGGGTTATGACAGATGGTGTGAAGGCACGTCCGTCGGCTGGGTGCATATGGTTTATGACCCGTTATCACATGCAGAGCTGATGATCTCCTCTCTGCGCTGGACTCGCAGTTTAATAGTCGTAAGCTATTAGAAGAGTCCCCTAAGCGCAAAAAGGCCGCTGGTGGTAAGGAGCAAAAGGGGAACACCCCGCAACCGAAATCAAAAGAACAACAGAGCATTTCGGCGGATCAGCAGCCGATTTCAGCAAACCCTCAAATGTTGCTAAGATCGGCAGCTAAAAAAGATTCGGTATCCGAACAATCCGTTTCAGAATGCATGCAACCAGGGACTTCTAAGAATTCCGATTTGTCCGTAGTGGTTTCACAATTAGTGGATCCACCTATCTCTCAGAATATAGCATCTCCTCCACAAGGGACTACTGAGTCCGGACAACCGGCTCAAGTTGGTTTGGCAGAAGCAATGTCTGCTCCACCAAAATCCCTTTCAGTGGTTCCACTCAAGAAACAAATTTTCGTTTCTCGGCTTTCCCCTGATCAAACATCTTCTGATGTATTGTCTTATATACAAGACAAAACTAAAGCCGATTGTAATAGTGTAAAGGTGGAAAAGTTTAAGTTTTCTTATGCTAGAGACATTTCATCTTTCAAGATAACTGTCCCTAACGAGCTTTTTGAAGCCATATGCTCGGGCGACTTTTGGCCGGATAATATGGTTGTAAAAGAGTTCGAGGCTAAGATAAAGAAGAAGGGGCCCGTGGGAGTAACACTTCCTAGTCGAGGCCAAACCAGTGTACCAATTACAAAAAACTAACTTCTAACCTCCTACTTTCCTATCAGAATGCAAGAGGTTTGCGCAGCAAACTTACTAAATTGTATTCCGATAGCCTTTCCTTTGCATCTCATATTATTGTGTTCACAGAAACCTGGTTAAAGCCGGAGATCTTTAGCTCCGAAGTTTTTCCAGGTAAGTACACAATATATAGGTATGACCGTCCCTCTAGACGGGGAGGTGGAGTATTAATTGGAGTTGATTCAAACCTCCCGTCTGAGGAGTTATTTTTTGATGAATTCAATACCATTGAATTTATTTGTGTAAAGTTATCGCTTCCTGGTACCTTTATATACATAACTTGCTCATATATTCCGCCGTTGTCTGAACTTCCTGATGATAAATCACCTATCCGTCATTAAGTCCGTGGCAAATAAGCTTTCCGATAGGGATCAGTTGATAGTTCTAGGTGATTTTAATATACCTGGAGTTACTTGGTCCACTGAGGATGGATCGAATGTCTTACTACCTATAGCACAGCATGATTTTATTGATGGCCTGCTTGACATATCTCTATCTCAAGTAAACCATGTTCGAAATTCATTAGATCGCCTACTTGATTTGTGTTTTGTATCAAATCCTGAAGGTGTGTTTCTGTCCAGAGTAGCACCACTCACGCAACCTGAAGACCCATATCACCCAACATTCGAACTTTCATTTGATACGGGTAGAGTTATAGAAGAAAAATCCAAACGAATACATTGTTTTCGCAAGGCAGACTTTCTGAGGCTAAATAATTTTATTTCTGGCTTTAATTGGTCTGATCTTTACCTATGCATTAATATGTCCAGGCTCTCCCGCTCTCCCGCACTGGACGCTTGCGATTCCAGGCTCTCCCGCCTTCCCGCTCCCGGAATCTCTCCACTGCGCTTTGAAACGCAGCGCTCAATTAGGTTTAAGTTTGTCTTTCTATGTCACAGCACTGAAATACATCGCCCGGCCGGTCCGCGCTATTTTTCCGAAAACCACACGAGTTTTTTTTGTTCTTTTCTTTGCGCGATCGTCGAGTGCTTTTTTTCACCATCTCTTCCAGCTTGCTACCCGGCTCCGTGCACCAGCCGCAACGTACCACGAAGCTGCCCCCAAGCGACGATCATCCCCGACGCCCCATCTCTTCATTTTTTGGTCCATTCGAGCCAGATAAGTGCCAATTAATTAATTTTTGTATTAACTGCCGATCGACAGTCAGCCATTCGAAGAACATAATTCGTTTGACTTTCTGTACGATTTGTCTAAAATCCAAGTCCGATTTAATCCGACGACGGCAGTTAGTAAATTACAATTCCAATTCCGTCTTTTATTTCTTCGTTCTCTTTTAACGTGCGGCCATATTGCCTATTTTCTAATTCCTTTTCGTGTGCATATTGATGTACAAGTTTCATATTCGCATTTGGCCGTACATCCACTAAATATACATCCAACATCAAATCAAAGAAAAATCAAAAGTAGAAATCCAAATTAAAGTGTGCAAATAAAAAGTCAAGCGTACAGTGAAAAAAAAATTAATTTAAAAAATAAATCAATTTAAAAATTGAGTTCAAATTAATTTTCCACAAAAAGTGAAACAAAAAATTAAGTGTTCCGCCAATTTCGGCCCACAAATATTTTTTGATATTAATTTTTATTGTACATCCGCTGTGACAATATTTGCTTACATTATTACAAATCCAAATAAAGTCCACAATAAATCGAAAATTTACAACACATACCCGCCGGCCAAATTTACAATAAAATTTTCCGCCATATTGATTACATATATTACATCCATATTACATATATTACATATTCCATATATATATACATACATTTATACATATTTTTCTACACAACTACACCCCAATTCCGAAAGCTCAAGTATTTCCGTCGGCCATCCAATAAATATATATTAAATAAATTCCTAAAGCCGACGTGAAATAACTTTTGTGTCTCAGTGTGTTTTACTTATTTACATATTTTCGGCACTATCCATCCATACATCTACACATACACGCGAATTGCAGTACCGCAAAAAGCTCGATAATCCCGCGCATTCCAGCGTCACCAATACACAGCCCGCAAAAGTTCGGGCAGTTGTTTTTGAATCATCCAATTAATAAATTAATTAATAAATTCCAACAAAATTAATAAACACCAAGTTCAACTCCAATAAAATTAAACAAACACTGAGAATTACTGCCAGTTCCAAAAAAAGAAACCAAAAAAAGGGGAGAAATATAAAATACTGTCGCCATCGCGGAACTAGTGGAATCAATTTATTAATTTATTGATTTATTAATTTGTTTCTTCGGTTCCACATTTTTTCCAAAAAAAACGCCCATTCCAGTATTTTTTTTTCTTATTTATTGAGCTTGGTAAATCTACATATATATCGAGACTCAATTTTTTCTTTTGGGGATAAAAAAAAAAAAAAAAAAATTGGGAAAAATACCACCCGCATTCCACTGCAAGGTATTTTTTGTCTCCGAATATTTTTTTTAAATAAAGAAAAACAAAACCAATAAACTCCAAACACTGCCGGGGACATCCAATCCCATCCTAATTCGGCCAACCACCCACTATAAAATACTAAACGACAAATACCTCATCCAATCCAGTATTTTTTCAGTATTTTTATTTTGTGGTATTTTTTTGGTATTTTTTTCCATTCTTGCTCCATCGTTCCACCAAAAGCCTGGCGAATATTTTAACAATAATTCAGCCACGCATATCGACTATTTTTTGAGCTAGTCGATATCCTATTTCCACCGGTCCATAAGTGGGTCCGTAATTGTTTCTCTGATTTTTTGTCCGAAATATCAGCGCGCACATTCCACATTCCAACAGCATCCTAGTGTGGTATGTCCAGGGAAACAAACTATCCCCTGTTCCATCACCGCAAATACCAAAAATCACGGTAAGGACGCCCACACCTAAAAAGGTCAAGACGCCACCTCCCAAAAAGGCTCCTTCTTCCATCGAAAGAACCACGCGAGCCAGCACAAAAATGGTTGCAACGGTTGCCGACCTCGCTATGAGCCAGTTTATTGAAGTCTCGGATCGACTGTCCGAATTGGAATCACGGATAAATATTCCCTCGGCGGTCCCTCCTACGTTATCCGTCCTCAATATTCGCCGAGACGAAATCCGAGAGGTATGGATCCGCATCAAAAAAGAATACGATGCCTGTACCGCATGCCTTGTAGCAGCCGGAGAAGGTGCAGCTGACAGCTTGCCATTCCTCAAGGCTAAGTACGGGTATTGCTACAGCGCGTACGAAAGGTGCGGTGCCCAGATAGCAGACATGATAGCGCAAACTCCGCAACTTCCGCAACCTTCCCCAACGCCAGCTGATCCTTCTCAGACATACATTCCGTCAGGCTGCCGGCTTCCGCCGTGCGATACCGAAGTTTTTACCGGCGACTATCTTCGTTGGCCAACCTTTAGGGATCTATTCACGGCAATTTATATCAACAATCCCAGACTCACTCCTGTCGAAAAATTATTTCACCTTAATGCTAAAACGAGTGGCGACGCTCACAATATAGTTTCAAATTCACCCCTTACTAATGATGGCTTTCGATCAGCGTGGGATAACCTCACTGAGCGTTTCGAAAACAAGCGATTGTTAGTAAACAGTCAATTAAAGATACTTTTCAATGTACCGTCCGTCACACAGGAGTCTGGGTCAGCTTTGAAAGAACTTCAATGTACCATCCAGGGTTGCCTTACTGCACTAGAAATGTCCGGTATTCAGGTCGAAACTTGGGATTACCTCTTGGTATATATGTGCTCGTCCAAACTCCCAAAGTTTACGCTTTCCCTATGGGAGCAGTCCCTCCATAACAAAGCCGAGATCCCTACGTGGCACGAGCTGAACGTTTTCCTAACG